>CM033038.1:705000-1000000 GCA_019207045.1 Branchiostoma floridae x Branchiostoma belcheri | reverse complement strand
GACTTCCTGTTCGTACTGAACAGCCAAACAAATAGATAGATGAACTAGAAAGGTAATATTTGCAAGCAAATACAGAATGTTACCTTCACATGTTGTAGTCTAACACTGGCAACTGTTTTGTTCATTCTTATTTGAACACATTTCTAAATGTAGTGACCCGAGCCCCTCTAGATCTGACATTTGCTACAAAATGTAACAGAACACCACATGGTGCCTGCTACTTTACCGGTTACCATGGTGACAACCGGTCGTTGACCTTATTTGTGCGGAAAAGAAGAAGAAACAAAGCAAAAACAATATGTTCCCTTCTGTGAAGGTAACATAATAAATGATATTAATCAAATGATCGTTGTGGTTTTCCGATTTTGTTGCGATTCAAATTAAGTCTAAAACGCATCGCTATCATTACAGTCCGTCCTTAAAAATCGCCGCTATCCAAATCTAGCCACTTAATATGATCTTTTATGGGTATTTTATTGTGTAATCTCTCTTCATCTTTTCATTGAACTTGAAAAGCCTGTATACGGGCTACAATAGAGAAAGATTTGGTAAACGTAAAACCGCGAATAGACAATGGCTAAACGCCCACGGCGAAGCCCGTATACCGAGACTAGCGAAGGAACACCATTCGCTTCGGGACGGAATTATTCCTCATAAAATCCAACCCCAGCTTATTTCATCAGCCGATAAAACGACAAAAAGATATGACAATCGCCCACGACGAAGCCTGCATACCGAGACTACCAAGGAAACACCAGCCGTATTGGGACGGAATTATTCCTCATAAAATCCAATCCCAGCTTATTTCATCAGCCGATAATTGCTCGCGGAAATTGTTCCCGGGCCAATTTGCCACAAACTCGGCTAAACTAGCCGGTAATGTGATCTGTGCGGGGAGACGGCTCATCAATCGATCGTCATGGAAACCGCCAGTTTTATACAAAATTTGAGTAAGAAATATAATGTCGGTATTTGTTCATTTCTTGCTGATCTTTGAGTCGTGCCCCATTCGAAGTTGTATTTATTCACTTTTCTACGTCTTGCTTTATGTTAGTGTTCTTTGCTCATCATTCTATCATTTATTTATGTTTCCCAAAGCGTAAACAAAGAGTCTAAAATGGGTTTTTATAGCTTTCTCATATCTATTCCTGACAATGAATAATCAATCCTACTATTAAAATCAAAGAACCCACACATTATAAAAGAAGTGGGTAAATTCATCTTCCACTGCCTAAAGAGAAGAAGTCTAACCCAACAAAACCAGTATAATGTACACTAGCATAGCATAGTCATAGAATGTAGTTCCTAGCACCTTTGTATTTTCCTTATTTTACATGTTGTTTGTACCTGCAATTAGCCATCGGGCAAGAATTTGCAATAAACATATCATATCAAACCCCACGTTCCATACTGTTTTGGTTCTTATTTTATAATCGTCCATTCATCTTCTTTTGAAATACATGTCTTTTGCAATCAAAGTATTAACACTTTAATATTGACATATTTGTGTGTTTTTGACGTTTTAATTAGTCATTTGGAAGTGCGTCACTGCCACTGATCTAAAAGTCAATCCTGCGTTAGTTTATTTCGATAATTACAATTACATTAATTGGCTAGGAAAAGATTACGGAAATGACTCACCAATATCGGTTGTCTTATTGACATTTTCGAAGAGCTTCGGTACCAAACATCACGCAAAATGAGAATCTAAAATAAATTTCTCATTTCCGTCTTGAAAATTAACCCTGTGCTGTTTCATTTTCGATAATTACAATTACATTAATTAGTAGGATAATGAACCACGGAAGTGAGTCATCGATGTAATGAGTGGACTCGTGGCGAGTCAATTAGTATTTTCGAAGAGCTTCGCTTCCAAATTTCCAATACTGAGAATCTAAAAACAACTTGAACTTCTCCGTCTTGAACTTGAGTTTCAACGATGATAGTCAGGCCATGTTGATTTGATTATATTTGTATATGGATGACGTCAGCGCGCATGAATTTTCGGCTGTTCCAAAAGAAATGTTTTTGAACTACACTGTAAATCGTACAAAGCATTTACACTTTAAATTGCCGAAATTGATACTAATATCATAGAATGCCAAAGTAAAATCCCAACGTCAAAGAACCAAAATGAAATGTAGTTTCGGTATACCTCACCAAATGTGTTTAGTCATTTTGTTAATCCTTTCTGGCTATTTAGATTTCATACCGAAGGCAACTTTTTTTCCCCAAACTTTTTTTTTATCCGCACGCTCGCATCAGATTTGGGTTTTTAAAAGTGTCATCCATGTAATCAAATCAACAAAAATTATAATGTAGTGTTGGTATACCCCACTCAATGTGTTAAGTCATTTGTTCAACCTATTTAGATTTCATACCGATGGCAACTTTTTTTCCCCAAACTTTTTTTTATCCGCACGCTCGGATCAGATTTGCGCTTTTAGAAGATGTCATCCATATAATTAAATCAACATGGCCTTAGATCAATCGGCAACCTGCAGCTATCTACAACCACCTGAATCCGTTTACACAGCAACACAGCTACAGGACACGTTATGCCACACATCAAACATACAGACTACCAAAACCAAGGACTAATGCTATGAAGAGAACTTTTACATACAGAGCCATATCCACATGGAACGACTTTCATTGTAAATAATTGTATGTACTGATTGATTTGCACTGTATATAATTGTATCTGTATGTGTACGTTGTCATTTGTGTATTTTAAGTTCAGTCCAGGAAGACTAGCATTGAAATATGTAACTTTGTATCTCTCTGCTAATGGACAAAATAAAGCCTCTAAAGCAACAAAATGAGGTACTAAAAAAAGCTGCCTGACGAGATATCCGCTCTCTGGTTTAATTGATCATTTGCGAGATCCTCTCTTCCACAAGTTCCGGGAAATGAAGATGTAAAACTTGGAGTACTTCCTGCTTGAAACATGACACCGTGACTGAAACATGACACCGTGATGTTCCATTTCTCTATAATTGTCATCAGGCTGGATGAACTCAGTTCTTTGGTTCGCGGGATTGCGAAGAAGATAATCCTAAACTAACAAGAGAACATTCATCTTAATGCGAATATTTGGTGACAATGTCTACTGTGAAGTTTGTACTTGATGCTTGATGATCATAATATATCTCCACGTGTTTCAAAAAAGAGAGAAGAATTAAAATCGAAAATGACACACATTAATAAAGGTTTGACACTCAGTTTTGGGGAGCAAATGTAGCAAACGTCAATGAATGTAATTATGTTAGACATCCAGGTAATAAGATACGCTAGTAATTTTTTTTTTTTTTTACTCAATGGTCACCACGTAACAAGGCCTGAAGGCCACTCAAGGTTACGGGTTACATGATTGGAACTGTAACAGCAACTCTTCGCCCTAGGTAATACAGTATAGATGCAACAATCTCCTCCCAATCGTTTACTTTCGCGTCAATCCAGTGAATTTTCGCTACAATGCCGGTGAACAAAGAGATTGATTACGCATATCGGTGTAACAAAAGGCCGATGTGCAACAATAGAAGCAACAATAGTAGCAACCTGACCACGTGTTTTCTACTGGGATGGGTTTTACGTGGTTGGATGAATCATTATAGGCGCGACACTGTAACAAGATACAACCATGTAACAAACAACACGTAACAATGTAGCAAACAACACGTAACAATGTAGCAAACAACACGTAACAATATTAATGTAGCAAACAACACATTCCAGGAACTATCGACTAAAAACTAAGACCAGCTCATTGACAACAATTTTGGAGACAAGCTAAAAGAACTATTCTACATATATTTGTTTACAAATGTTGGATAAAATTTACGGAGGTTACCTCCGGACATTCCGAGTGACATCCATCACTCTTCTTCAGCGACACTTCAATGAACAGGCAGAAACAATTCAATACCAGCTGCAGCTAGCGCATCTAACCGGAAATTAAAGCGGACAGTTTACGTCATTTAAAGTCCTAATGAGTCTTATAAGTATATACATAATTTTACATACATGGTTAGTGTGCAAAATACTTTTCTGAGCCAGGTTGCACATCTAAATTTCAAGTTGCACCACGTACAAATTGTTAGTTTTGTCCTTTGTGTTCCCGGGTTTTCGTGTACAGGAGAGAGTTGTACACAAATGTTGGCCTTGTCCCTTTGTGCTGGAAAAATTACCCCCGGGCGAAACGACAGGTGCAGAAGCGACATGGCCATGATTCATGAATGAAAAACGTAAAATTGATTTTGTTCATTTCTAATATATATAATAGTCACTAAGTTATGGCTGTCTGCCTATTGCAAGAGGTTTTATTATACATATATAACGTTTTTCACCAAGAACAGACGCTATGTGCATGCATGCAGTATTAACAGGTTCATTGTACTGTGAAGATTTCCGTTGTTCTTTTTTAAGTATAGTTTACCACGCCTTAACGTCCCAGGGACTGTTCAGTACCATTTCCGGTTCAGTACTAGTAGAATACATAGCCGACATCAGTTGGGGTTCGAACCCTTAACCATATGGTTCAGAACTAGGCTAGGAGTGCTCTAACTACAGGGTCACTTGTACTACATTGTCAGTCCATGCCCGTCGCGTGTACCCAACCTTACTATGCCATCACACTGCTAGGAACGCACCTTAATAAAAATCCCTCACGGTATGCGGCTACAATACAACACATGTACTGGGCGTTAACGTATCCTACACAGGTAGCGCTGGGTGTTAAAGGGTTGGATCACATTTATCATACGAATTTTAATTTGATATATTTTTGTGGTCGGATTTTCATCTTGTTTTGGCAACATTTATCAAACAAAGGAGGTGGCGATACGCTCGAGTCGTGGACTTATTTTCCTGCCGCCATGAAACAAAGGACAATACGTGAATGCTAAGTAAGCAAAGTACACACATCACATATTGTCATCTTTATCATCGTAACGTTGCGTGCTGAGATATAGCCGAAGCGGTATGGGGTACAACATGTATACTAGATCACTGATATTAGAGTGATATTTTTACTCGCCAAGCAGAGGTTAGGCTAAGGTTGGTTTTAGGCGTTTTTTTATCGGTTTTCATTTTGTCAGGTTTTGTGTTTGTTTTTGTCCACCAGCCAAACCAGAAAACCTGACAGAATAGTAAGGAAAACGCATAAAAACGTCAAAAACCCGTGGCAGCCTAACCTCTGCTTGGAGAGTACGCTATTTCCACAAGCGAAGCTTACCCCAGATCACGGTACCCAGCACCCACAGTAGCAGCGCGATCATAGCGGCTTCTCCACACTTCTTACAACAATCCACGGACTTCAGAAAGGTCGACTGCAACTTGAGACGTTCTGACGTCAGTTCCTCACGTCTTAAGTCGCCGAGACATCCCGGTAAGAAGCCTGGTAAGACGGCTGCACGCGGCGCGATGAGGGAGAGTAGAGGGTATACGGCTCCGGTGTCATATGTTCGATTATGGTTTATGCAAATGAGGTGGTGCACCCCACGGGACTATGGGTAGGTAGAACGCGCGCCGCTGTGTACTTTAAACAAAACGTATGGTACTGTTTATTACCTCCTGGAAAAATGGAGGTAATGTTTTTGACGTTTTGGTCTGTTTGTGTTTCCGGATATTTGCGGTCAGCATAACTTACAATCTTCTTTTCGAATTGTAATGCTGCGTGCTTAGAACGTATGGTAATGTTTATTACCTCCTGGGAAAATGGGGGTATTGTACTTTTGGGTGTTCCTGTGTTTGCGTGTCTGTCCTGTGTGTGTGTGTGTCAGTCTGTGTTTTCGGACATTTGCGGTCAGCATAACATAATATAAGAACCTCTGGATGGGTTGTAATGCTATTTGCTATGTGGATATCGGCTGGGAAGGAAGGCGAACGTCAAGGTCGACCTTGGGCCCCTGGCGTAAGACCTTGGTACTGCAACAGAACTTCCGATTTTTGCGGATTTTGTCCAAGTTGTTCTTGTTTATATTCTATCCAAGAAGGTTATGTTTTGGAGTGCATGTGTCTGTGTGTATATATTATTGATAAACACAAACAATTCACCAGCCTGGACGATTGCACGGAGTCTTGTATATAGATGAATTTGTTTTGGGGATCGACAGGTAGGGTTGTTAGCATAACAAATGTCAATATAAAGGGGACCTACGTTGGTGGATGAGTCTATATCAATCGTTATAATATATGCATTACATTCTGGGACGGTGCTCTGTGCCGATGTGCGCTCAATATGGATGAACTTATCTACCTGATGGGCCTGGGATAATCAATGTTGTGTTTAAGATAATGGTGTTAGAAAAAAAAATGCTATAAAAAATTGGCTCGGTAGGTAAGGCGGTCAACATAACTGGGTGTAAACATATTTAATAACACGGGACCTAAGTTGTTGGGTATATGCGTTGCGTCCCAGGGACAGTGCTTTTCGCCAATGGGCGCTCAATATGGATTCGGTAATGTGGCGTATGGCTTACCGGAAACATGTTTTCCCCGCCTTACACACGGATCTCCCTAGGGAGAGCTATGATAGGATATTTTGCTGATGTTGTGTACTTTGGTGTCTTTCATATAATCATAATTTTCGTTCCCGAAAGCTGCCCGGCCGGACCCCAGTTTGCAAATGTGACGTTGGCTTTACCAGAAACACAAGCGTGTTTTCCCCATGCCTTACTCACTGGTGTCCCCAAGGACAGCTATGATAGGATATTTTGCTGATACTGTGTACTTTGGTGTCTTTCACATAATTTTTGTTCCCGAAAACTGCCCGGCCGGGCCCCGGTTTGGAAATGTGACGTTAACCAGAAACACAAGCGTGTTTTCCCCATGCCGTACACACTGGTCTCCCAGACGAGAGCTATGATAGGATATGTTGCTGATACTGTGTACTTTGGTGTCTTTCATATAATCATAATTTTCGTTCCCGAAAGCTGTCCAGCCGGGCCCCGGTTTGGAAATGTGACGTTAACCTAACAAGAAACCAGGCTCCAGAAACACAAGCATGTTTTCCCCATGCCTTACTCACTGTTCTCCCTAAGGACAGCTATGATAGGATATTTTGCTGATGCTGTGCCGGTGTAATTGATAAAGTGGTTTATGGATCCGTGTATTAAGTATGAGCATTGCCGGCAAGTCGCGCAACGTTTCGCACTGACATTACAGGGCTCGAAATACCACCTGCATATGCAGGTTAGTGCAGGTAAAATTGGAGCTGTGCAGGTATTTCTGATGTCTTCCTGCACCTATCCTGCACTGGTCCCTGTACTGGGTTTAATACATAAATGTCATGATGTAGGTGTATATGGATTGTTATTAGCTGCATTGAATATTACCCCCTATAAAGTGTGAAAGAAAAAAAAATACAAATGGTTCCTGAACAATTTAGTATAATCCATACTTCCTAAACTCAGAGTGGTGCAGGTAAAATTTGTCTGGTGCAGGTAATTTTCAATGTTACCTGCAGGTATGCAGAAAAAGTATTTTGAGCCCAGCATTAAAACGGTCGGCGTTCCGCGCTGACATTAAAACTGCCATAAATATTGCAGCACCGCGCATTAAGCTGATCACATATTCATAGCCATAAAACACACGGAAGTGGGACGTGCGGAATATTAAAGGCGACGATCGAGGATCACACGAGGAAGTTACACAATGTTAACTCTTATACAGAGGTTAAGCCCCGGCTGGTTTTCCTACTTTGACATCTTTTGGGCGCTTTTATACGGCATTCTATTGCCTCAGGCTGGCGGCCAAAAATAGAAAACCTGGCAAAATTGAAAGTCAAGCAGAAGAGCATAAAAAGACGTCAAAAACAACCTATCAATGTGAGACATTTACTGATCTTTTTTTACTGTTTCTTCCTCGTTTAGTGGTTATTGAGTACACATCGTTGGAATTGCGAAATGCTAGTAGGAAGCTGAGAAATATCCTCTTCTTGATACAGATGAAAAGTTCAAGTTCTCATTATGTGAATAGGGGCAGTGCCATCTCCCGTTCTTAAATCCTTGGGCCACACAACGGACTGCAGCAAGGGGCTAGTCCACTGGTAGCAGTGTGTATTCAACTGTCATGCTCTTTCTCATGACTTCTGAGTGCTTCTGAGAAGAACCAGTTTTAGTCTTTGTTATGACATGCCTGGAGTTTGAACTCACTAACTTCTGAACACAAACCAAGGTAATAAAGCTATCACTTAGGTACAAACAAATCCAGGTCACCTGAGTGCTCAAAGCTGTATCATCATCCGGATACTTCAGAACAAAGTCTAATGTCATATACTCATACACTTTATGGCATATTCTCAAAATCTTCTATTAATCTCCTTACATAATACTGAGACATTACTGGCTGACTGAATAGTATAGAATAATAGTATAAAAATTCAGCACAAATTCATAGTACTAAAAAACTTTATTGTCATGGTTATTATAATAACCTATTAGTAAGTAGTTCCTTGATAAGTAATAGAAATTCAGATGCAAAAAGACACATATGTTTGACACAATACCTCACAATGTTCACTATTAGATGAGCTCTATTGTACACACAGACATCTTCTTTTTAACCATCTGTGCGTGGATGGCACAACTTTTTTTATACTATTATTTTATACGAGTTTGGGGCTTACTTTGAATGCATTTCCTTCCACTCCTATGTCATTTTACAGTAGAAGAGAAAATTAAGTTTTTGCATTCATTTCAATTATGGTCAAAACAATTCTGTAGTAATAAGAGAACAAGTTTTTGCAGTGTAATGATGTTACGGTAGGAGGTTACTGCATCTGCA
Source organism: Branchiostoma floridae x Branchiostoma belcheri (assembly GCA_019207045.1). Lineage (NCBI taxonomy): Eukaryota > Metazoa > Chordata > Leptocardii > Amphioxiformes > Branchiostomatidae > Branchiostoma > Branchiostoma floridae x Branchiostoma belcheri. The sequence goes on along the minus strand of CM033038.1, from coordinate 991,213 downwards.
AAAACTGAAATGAGAACCTTCGTGAACATTTCAAGTTTTACAGTACAAATGATGTACTTACTTAGTAAGTACATGTTGTGTAGGGAACTCATCTGACACAACATTCCACAGAACTCACCTCCACTTCTTAATGAGTAGTGGCACCTCAAACCGTGCCTTGAGAAGGATGGGTGCCAAGAAGAGTTTTAGACGTGCAACTTTACTAAGTATGTCATGAGCTAGAACCTGAGTTTCATATCTTCTACATGTACATCCACTTTTGTCTGACTACGGTCCCCATAACTTAAACATAATTAGGCCCCTATAACTTAAATACAATTAACCTTATAATAATTAGTAGGAATGTTAGGTTTTGAGATCTGTGCAACTTGGAATTTTCTGGTTTTCTGGCCACTCCATTTTCTTTAATGGTTCTCAGAGATTTTACAGTAAAACGTCTGCAAGAAGAAGAGACGAAAACAGAGGTCTGACAGAAAAACTTGACTCTGACTATATTCACTTTCTGAAACTGAGACTTTTCCCTCAGACTCTGTTCTGTTATGGCCCTAACTCATTAATACAACTTTCCTTCAAAGAAATCTTTTGAACAAGAACCTGAACTTGAACTAAAGTATCTGTAAGCGACCTTCTCCTAAGACATCTTCTCATCTTCCTTGTCCTCCGTCTTGTCTGTAAGATGCACCTTAGCTTTCTTAGGAGGAGTTGGCATGGGGTCGTCTTCCTCCTAAGACAAAAGAAACAAGGTAAAATCCTTCATCAGTATCATTTTTTCAGCTTCGCAGATTTTAAAGCAAATTTGAGAGGAGTTGGCAACAGAAACAAGGTATTCAGCTCCTCAAATAAAAGCTTAATAATACATATTAAGTAAACAGAAGAAAGGTAATGAACTCTAAGTGTCAAACAACGTTGTGACGACTTTTTGTCAAAAGTTCCAAAATGAAGAGTATTAACAGGAATCTACTCATTGGGCAATATACAGTTCTCAGAAAAATAAATGGCTGAGCAGCAATAACTGATCTATTAATGCCTTACAAACCAGTCCGAGTTTTAGTATGTGCTTGAGTGATTGATTGATTGGTTAGTTGATTGATTGACAGCTCACCAACACAGTTCTGACAGACCCAATTATATTGATTATTGATTAATTGATTGATTGATTGGTACGTACCGACATGTCACAGTTCTGACAGACCCAGCCGTAGCCGAAGCACTTTGGGGATCGTGTGAGCGGCGGGTCCAGACAGGCGAAGTGGAAACACAGCTGGCAGTCGTCACATCTGAAACAAACAAACAAACAAATAAACAAAGAACACAGACACAGCTGACAGTCATCACAACTAAATCAAACAAACAAACAAAACATGAATACAGGGCAGTTGGCACATGTGGAGTATACCAGACAACCAGGCAATCAGGGATGGCAGACTTACCCATACTGGATTTCTTTGTCCCTTTTGCTATTTTTATACTTTTATACTTGCAATGGACTATACTGACCTGCAATGCCAACACGAGCAGCCAGGTGGCATTATTAACCTGACCAGACAAGCGTTGTTTTAAATCTACCAGCAAATGCAGCATTCCGTCCTCATGTCTCTGTAACTACTACTAGTAGTACAACCTGTGGTACTAGCACTATCTGCAGTACTAACATAAGCAGCTAGGAGGCACTATTAACCTGGCCAGACATGCGTTGTCCCCAGTCTGCCAGCAGACACAGCACTCCATTCTCACGTCCATCCTACTACTATCTGCAGTACCAACATGAGCAGCTAGGTGGCATTACTAACCTGACCAGACATGCGTTGTCCCCAGGCTGCCAGCAGACACAGCACTCCATTCTCACGTCCATCCTACTACTAACTGCAGTACCAACATCAGCAGTCAGGAGGCGTTACTAACCTGCCTGCTGCTGCCGCGCCGCGTGCCTGCAAAGCTGGTGTGTTACGCCGAACGGCGGTTATACCGGCTATATCGATACAGATACAGATACAGAAACCTGACCAGACAGGCGTTGTCCCCAGTCTGCCAGCACGCACAGCACTCTGTCCTCATGTCCGTGACACTTCTATAATAGCACTACTACTATCTGCAGTACCAACATGAGCAGCCAGGTGGCGTTACTAACCTGACCAGACAAGCGTTATCCCCAGTCTGCCAGCACACGCAACATTCCGTCCTCACGTCAGTGTCTCGCACACGCCGCTCGCGACGCTTCTCTGGCTCCTGGGGACAAAGTACGGATTGTCAACATTCACCTGAAACAATCTGACAACTAGATTTGACCAGGTTTCTTGCTCCTCTTACCATGTTGTTAGGTGGCAGTCTCAAATAAAATATGCTTACTGACTTTGGACACCTTTTGGATGTTGAAAGTTTAAAAAGTGTGCACATAAATCAAGAAAATACATATAAATGTTAAGAATCATACACAGATACTTCAGGGTGCATCTTTATTGAATAAAGCAAAGCATCCTGCATCAGTCTATCCTTAAGAAAACATACCTTTGGCTCCCCTTCCTTCTCCCTGACTTCTGATGTCTTCAACTTTTTCTTGGAGGACTTGGTTCGGTGGCCCTTCATCTTCTGTGGGCAAGAAAAAAATTTTACTTAAAAAAACATAATTATAACTTAACAACATTACCATTCAACAGGCTCTTTTTGATTGGCTGATAGAGAAACTTGATATTCACCAGGCCCTATTTCATTGGCTGAGGGGGAAACCTGATACTCACCAGGCCCTTCTTGATTGGCTGATAGAGAAACCTGATACTCACTAGGCCCTTCTTGATTGGCTGATAGAGAAACCTGATACTCACTAGGCCCTTCTTGATTGGCTGATAGAGAAACCTGATACTCACTAGACCCTTTTTCATTGGCTGAGGAAGATACCTAGTACTTACCAGGCCCTTTTTAATTGTCTGATAGAGAAACCTGATACTTATCAGGCCCTTCTTGATTGGCTGAGGAGAAATCTGATACTCACCAGGCCCTTCTTGATTGGCTGAGGTTGAAGCCTGATACTCACCAGGCCCTTTCTGATTGGCTAAGGTTGAAACCTGATATTCACCTAGGTCCTTTCTGATTGGCTGAGGGGGAACCTGATACTCACCAGGCTCTTTTTGCTTGGCTGAGGGGGAACCTGATACACACCAGGCCCTTTTTGATTGGCTGAGGTTGAAACCTGATACTCACTAGGCCCTTTTTTGATTGGACGAGGAGGGAACCTGATACTCACCAGGCCCTTTTTAGACTGGACGAGGAGGAAACCTGATACACACCAGGCCCTTTTTGATTGGCTGAGGTTGAAACCTGATACTCACCAGGCCCTTTTTTGATTGGACGAGGAGGAATCCTGATACTCACCAGGCCCTTCTTGATTGGCTGAGGAGTGAATTTGATTGGTTCCTTGATCTGGCGGCGCGTACGCCGTGTCCCATCATTCCCTGCTTCAGGTGTGGCTGCGGACGATGCGTCGCTTTCAGAACTGCTGGCGCACTCTGAACATTGCCTGGGGTGGGAGAAAACACAAGTTGCAATCAACAGCCAAGATAAGGTCATCATATTCAAGCCACAACAAACATACAGCATGCAACAAACATGATCGAAAGGCTGAAAGTTGTTGGTTATGAGATGTATCAAAATTAAGCTGAACTCGATGATCAAGAGGAAAACTGGTTTATAAAGGAATATAACAAATCAATAATTCATAATTATATACCCTGAAACCAAGGTACTAGTACAGACTTTTTTCTCAGACTCTTTTGATTCCAGAATTCACAAATTCAACCTGCATAACATAATGTCACAGAAGCAGTTGATTGCTCTGATTCCTTGATAAAGACTGGAGTTGAATCGGTCAATCATTTTATTAAATTATTCTTTTGTTGGAAATTATTGCTCAACATTACCTTAGAATCCATTACTTGTACTTACCACCCGATGGTTGCAGTTTTCTTGGGCATCCTGGTGAGCGGGGGGTCCAGGCAGCCCAGGTGATAGAACAGGCGGCAGGTGTCACATTTGGCCAGCAGGTGTTGGTCGCTCGTCTGCTTACAGATCCCACACCTGGAGAAACACACAATCACACACCTGGATCAGTACAGGTGGTACAACAGGTGTCACAACTGGCCAGCAGGTGTTGGTCGCTCGTCTGCTTACAGATCCCACACCTGCAGAAACACACAATCACACACCTGGATCAGTACAGGTGGTACAACAGGTGTCACATTTTGCCAGCAGGTGTTGATCGCTCGTCTGCTTACAGATCCCACACCTGGATATAAACACAATCACACACCTGGATCAGTACAGGTGGTACAACAGGTGTCACATTTTGCGAGCAGGTGTTGGTCACTCGTCTGTTTACAGATCCCACACCTGGAGAAACAAAGTTACATAGATCAGTATAGGACCTTACACACTAATGGATTAAGAGGATCACTTAATAGTATTATGTTGCTGCAGTGTGAAGTAGAATAAGTTAGTATTGTCCTGAGAAAGGTGCAAGATGGTCAATGAAACACTAGACGTTAGGTAAACTAAAAACAAACAAACAAATGCTTCTGATGAAACTATTAACGGAAGCGATGTTGACACTTACCCACACTGTCAAAAAACAAAGAACCACAGTGAAGATTTAAGCTCACATTGTTTCCCTGAATATTTTATTCTCTCTACTTTCATGGCCAGTGTTCAAAAGACTCTCACTACTTGTCCTTCCATTGAGATCCTTTTAGCATATCACGGTGAAACAGAGATAGAGATATACTTACTGGTAGATGACTGGCTGAGACATTAGACTCTCTCCGAGGACACTTGAGAGGTTTTAAGATGTAGGGAAGGACCAGTTTCTTCCCCTTGATATCCAAAATCATCACTTATCATCTAAGGTCCTATAGACTGTAGTAAAGTCTTTTCTCAAGGCATTGCTGGGTTGACAGTTTAAGTATGGAAACTTGGACAGCCATAACTATCGCGTAACTGCCATGGCAGTTGGCATCAATGCTACCTTATGGCAGCTTAAAACTTGAGCATCTGTTCTGCAATGAGCACCATTTTGCTAGGATATGTACAAGACACTACAGACACTTACTGGTGGATGACTGGCTGAGACTTAAGACTGTCCCTCCTTGGCTCCCTCCAAGGAGACTTGGGTGGCTTTAAGACGTTGGGCAGGACCAGTTCCCCTTGATCTCCCCAAGACATGCCCACAATCATCACTTATCATTCAAGCTCCTAAGACTGTTACAGTAGCCAAGTCGTTTCTCAAGGCTTTGCTGGGTTGACAGTTAAAGTATGGAAACTTGGATAGCCATAACTGCCGTGAAATTAATGTGGCAGTTGGCATCAATGCTACCTTATGGCATCTTAAAACTTGAGCATCTGTTCTGCAATGGGCACCATTTTGCTAGAATATGTACAAGGCATCACAAACACTTACTGGTGGATCACAGGCTGAGACTTTAGGCTGTCCCTCCTTGACTACCTCCGAGGAGACTTCCCCTTGATTTCCCCAAGACATGCTCACATGCCATAAAACTTGGGCATCTATTCCCCAATGGGGACCATTTTGCTAGAATATGTACAAGACACTACAGATACTTACTGGTGGATGACTGGCTGAGACTTTAGGCTGTCCCTTCTTGGCTCCCTGCGAGGAGACTTGGGAGGTTTTAAGACGTTAGGAAGGACCAGTTTCTTGCCGGTGATCTCCCCCAGACGTGTCCATAAGGAGACTCCCTGTGTCTGCAGCTCGCTGGTGGAGGACTGGAGAGTCTCTACTTCACCAGACAGCTGAGGACAAAATACATTCTTATCAGAAACTTTCAAAATTTTTTATTCATTTCAAATCATCAATTTACAGTGTAAAAGACAACAGAAACAGGGTTGTATTTAGACTGACATATAGAAATCATAAATAAATTAGACTGACAAAATTTGAGATTAAGTCCAACATTCTCATCCAAACTGAATTGTAATATTCTTGATTATGTCAACTTTATCCCTGTATGATGCACAGGAGCAACAGAATTGCACATCCTTTTATATGTCTTTTGCAGAAGCACCACATCTGCATATATGCACATAATCCAATCAATCAATCATCAAAATGGTTTATCATTAATAAGAACAGGAACATTTTTCAGAGCGGTCATCATTTTTCATTCTACTGTTAAAGAGACCTATCATATAAGGCAGAAATAAACACTTAAGTTCCTTCAAGGAAAAAAAATTAACTTTAAGTTTAAGATGTTTGGTCAGTCGCACCTTGTCGTACTTCTCCCTGAGTGATGTCTCCGTCTCCATGAGCTTGTCGTGTTCTGACAGAAGTCCCGCCAGCTTCAGCTTCAGCGACTCCACACGGGTGTTACGGTCTGTGCGAGGAAACAACCAACAACTCAAGTCCTAGAGTCAACCCAAAGTTAACTCTTATAGTCACGCCTGAGGTACCCTAAGACCCTACAAGGCCTTTAATACTTATCGACAGAAGTCCCGCCAACTTCAGCTTTAGCGACTCCACACGGGTGTTACGGTCTGTGTGAAAAAACAATAATTATTGAATCTTTAGTAGAAGAAAACCAACTTTCCAACCTTTAGTAAGAGTCTGTAAGATTGAGGCCACACAAGGCTACTTTGTTGAATATCATCAGTACAATTTTTGCATGAAAACTCATCTGTGTTGGTAGATCAAAAGTTGTGCAATTTGTCTTTTAACCGAGGTAAAATTGTACTGTAAGCTATAATAAAAGTGCATGTGTTTGTGTGTATGTTGAGTGAGTGAGTGACACTTCTCCTCCTTTTGTGTTACTTTGTGCATGAGAAATGGCAATGAAACCTTCTGATAGAGAAGCCATTGTGTTACCTAGATAGTAGAGAGCGAACTCCGGTGAGATGGCCGGCTGGATGTGCCACCTCCTTCTCACATCTACTGTGGTATAGCTGGTGCTGTGTTCTACTCCCTGTGGTCAAACATACATGTACATGTAGGGGTAAACTCAAGCTGGTGCTGTGTTCAACTCCCTGTACGCAAGGGAAAACAATCAGCATTATAAGTCTGTCTCACCCTAACCCTGACCACACTGTGGTATAGCTGGTGCTGTGTTCTACTCTCTATACGCACACAGGGGAAAACAATTGACTTCACAAGTTTTCAAAAACAGCAGCACAAAAATCCACAAGGGTTAAGGACTATGATGTTCCTTACACAAAATATGAAGCTCCTAACACTATACATATCAGGGGATCCGCAGGTCAATCCGCCATGCAAATTGATGGTGGTCGAATATAGTTCAGGGCCTAAAACTTCAAGATTTTTTTCCTGGTCAAATGGGTAGAAATCCTGGCAGTTTTGAGGTGGGTGTGACAGGGGAGGGTTTCTACTTTCTAATTAGGGCCAAAAAGCTGAGTTTTTGTGGTTGCTGAGGGGTATAAAGTTGGGACTTTTTTTGTCCTAGCACATGGCCTTCTCACTGGGTTGTGGTGCGGTTTTGAGGTCAGGGGTCAATTTTTCAGTTTCCCGGAAGTTTCACCGTTAGATACTTGGCGAAATGTGGTTTTTCGGATAGCTGAGATGTCGGGCTTTCATATGAGGGTATGTTTGTTTGCCAGTAACGTCAGAAAGTTGAGTTATTAACAGTTTCTTTCTCCTCTTTTTTGTATAGGGAACCATTGTTTAGAGGCTGAATATTGAATGACCTGCGGATGCCAGTCAGATGGTGATAAAGGTCAGGGTTAAAGGTTATAGGTCAGGTACTAACCTGTGAGGACAGCCCCATGAGGTCAGCCTTCCTCAGTAATCTGCGATACGCTGATGGGCTGGTGGTCAGCAAGCGGGGCAGCTTCTCAGAAGATGCTGTGAGTGTAAACATGGAAAGACATGATTGATAAAATGGGTTATCAATATTTATCAATCAATGAATCATCTGAAGACATCAACTGCTGCCGCGCTTCCTCCTGGAGGTTCTGTTAAGGCACAGGACCACCACGTTTTGCAACTTCTTTTGGAACATACTTTGGAGCACTTAATGTTTATCATCATCTAAAAGAGCTTGTGAAGGTGATCTCTAAGACACTTGAATTGAAACCCAGTCTGAAGTTTTTGCACTTACACCAGGGGTGGAAGAGGTTTTTTATGGCACGCTGATACCACTGCTGGGAGTGTATGTGCGTGTATGTGTATGTGAATGTGTGTGTGTGATATGGGTGGCATTATGTACATATGTGAAGTATTGAAATCGTACTTACACCATGGATGGAAGAGGTTCCTCATGGCCCGCTGGTACCTCTGCTGGGAGTGTGTGTGAGTGTGTGTGTGTGAGTGTGTGTGTGTGTGTGTATGTGTGTGTGTGTGTGTGTGTGTGTGTGTGTGACTGTGTGAAGTATTGAAATCGTACTTACACCAGGGATGGAAGAGGTTCCTCATGGCCCGCTGGTACCTCTGCTGGGAGTGCTGCAGCTTTCGGCTGAAACGATCCTGGGAGGGAGAGTGAAAAAGCAGCTTTTATATCATTCTGTGAACTCTTCACATGGCTTGTACAAAACTCTGTGTGTCTCCATTTATCCCCAAGACTATGTTGACTTGGCAATTTCCATGGGAAAATATTTGCCACAGTTGTGCACATGACAAACCAAGCAATCACCATGCACCGGACACCTCTAAACATTTCTGGGGAGGGCTCTGTGTGTGCACACACCTTGTTAGACTCCCAGGCTGCCTGTATCTTCTGTTGTGCCTGTCTGATGGAAGACTGCATGTGTGTACATGTGTACATGTGTGCACGTGTGTGTAGTACAAATGTACATGTGTGCAGTGCCTTGTTAGACTCCCATGCGGCCTGGATCCTCTGTTGTGCCTGTCTTATAGAAGACTGCATGTGTGTGAACGTGTACATGTGTGTCCATGTGTGTACATGTGTGTACCATGTGTGTACCTGCTTGTTAGACTCCCATGCGGCCTGTATCCTCTGTTGTGCCTGTCTTATAGAAGACTGCATGTGTGTGAACGTGTACATGTGTGTCCATGTGTGTACATGTGTGTACCTGCTTGTTAGACTCCCAGGCTGCCTGTATCCTCTGCTGAGCCTGTCTTATAGAAGACTGCATGTGTGTGAACGTGTACATGTGTACCATGTGTGTACCTGCTTGTTAGACTCCTAAGCTGCCTGTATCCTCTGCTGTGCCTGCCTGATAGAGAACTGAATGTGTGTCCATGTGTGTCCATGTGTGTGTGTGTGTGTGTGTGTGTGTGTGTGTGTGTGCATGCATGTATGTACATGAGTGTCTGTACATGTGTGTGAACGTGTACATGTGTGTCCATGTGTGTACCATGTGTGTACCATGTGTGTACCTGCTTGTTAGACTCCCAAGCTGCCTGTATCCTCTGCTGTGCCTGCCTGATAGAGAACTGCATGTGTGTACATGTGTGTGTGTGTGTGTGTGTGTGCATGCATGTGTGGATGTATGTGCATGAGTGTCTGTACATGTGTGTGTGTATGTGTGTACATGTGTGTACCATGTGTGTACCTGCTTGTTAGACTCCCATGCGACCTGGATCCTCTGTTGTGCCTGTCTTATAGAAGACTGCATGTGTGTGAACGTGTACATGTGTACCATGTGTGTACCATGTGTGTACCTGCTTGTTAGACTCCCAAGCTGCCTGTATCCTCTGCTGTGCCTGCCTGATAGAGAACTGAATGTGTGTCCATGTGTGTACATGTGTGTGTGTGTGTGTGTGTGTGTGTGTGTGTGTGCATGCATGTGTGGATGTATGTACATGAGTGTCTGTACATGTGTGTGAACGTGTACATGTGTGTCCATGTGTGTACCATGTGTGTACCATGTGTGTACCTGCTTGTTAGACTCCCAAGCTGCCTGTATCCTCTGCTGTGCCTGCCTGATAGAGAACTGCATGTGTGTACATGTGTGTACATGTGTGTACGTACATGTGTGTCCATGTGTGTACATGTGTGTTCATGTGTGTACATGTGTGTATTACCTTGTTAGACTCCCATGCTGCCTGTATCCTCTGTTGTGCCTGTCTGATAGAAGACTGCATGTGTGTACATGTGTGTCCATGTGTGTGTCCATGTGTGTACATGTGTGTGTCCATGTGTGTACATGTGTGTACATGTGTGTACCTTGTTAGACTCCCAAGCTGCCTGTATCCTCTGCTGAGCCTGTCTGATAGAAGACTGCATGTGTGTCCATGTGTATACATGTGTGTCCATGTGTGTCCATGTGTATACATGTGTGTCCATGTGTGTACATGTGTGTACATGTGTGTAGTACCTTGTTAGACTCCCATGCAGCCTGTATCCTCTGTTGTGCCTGCCTGATAGAAGACTGCATGTGTGTACATGTGTGTACATGTGTGTGTCCATGTGTGTGCATGTGTGTGCCTATGTGTGTACATGTGTGTAGTACCTTGTTAGACTCCCATGCTGCCTGTATCCTCTGTTGTGCCTGCCTGATAGAGGACTGCGCATGCATGTGTGTACATGTGTGTGTACCATGTGTGTACATGTGTGTACATGTGTGTGTCCATGTGTGTACATGTGTGTACATGTGTGTGTCCATGTGTGTACATGTGTGTGCATGTGTGTGTACATGTGTGCCCATGTGTGTGTACATGTGTGTACATGTGTGTGTCCATGTGTGTACATGTGTGTGTCCATGTGTATACATGTGTGTAGTACCTTGTTAGACTCCCATGCTGCCTGTATCCTCTGCTGTGCCTGTCTAATCGAAGACTGCATGTGTGTACATGTGTGTACATGTGTGTGTCCATGTGTATACATGTGTGTAGTACCTTGTTAGACTCCCAAGCTGCTTGTATCCTCTGCTGAGCCTGCCTGATAGAAGACTGCATGTGTGTACATGTGTGTGAAATGTAATAAATGTGTGTAGTACCTTGTTAGACTCCCATGCTGCCTGTATCCTCTGCTGTGCCTGCCTGATAGAAGACTGCATGTGTGTACATGTGTGTCCATGTGTGTGTCCATGTGTGTACATGTGTGTTCATGTGTGTACATGTGTGTATTACCTTGTTAGACTCCCAAGCTGCCTGTATCCTCTGCTGAGCCTGCCTGATAGAAGACTGCATGTGTGTACATGTGTGTGTGTGTGTGAACGTGTACATGTGTGTACATGTGTGTACATGTGTGTGTCCATGTGTGTATGTGTGTGTGTGTGCCATGTGTGTACCTTGTTAGACTCCCATGCGGCCTGTATCCTCTGTTGTGCCTGTCTGATAGAAGACTGCATGTGTGTACATGTGTGTGCATGTGTGTACATGTGTGTGAAATGTAATAAATGTGTGTATTACCTTGTTAGACTCCCAAGCGGCCTGTATCCTCTGCTGAGCCTGTCTGATAGAGGACTGCATGGCCATCCAGTGTTGTCGCTTCTGTTTCATGGTGTCCCTGTCCACATGCAGCTTACAGTGGGCAAAGAACGGATCTGCTATGTCCTGTACAATACAACATGGTACCAAAACTGTTAACAGCTTGAAACAAGAGTTTAACTATACTGGTTTATCTACATGCTACTTACAGAGGGCAAAGATTGCGACTACAATGTCCTGTACAATATAAGATGGCACATGACATGTTATAGTTACCGTGGCTAACACAAAAACTGTCAAAAACTATAAAAAAAGTATCAAAAAATACATATGCCTTAAGCCAGGAGATTCCTGTGTTGTGAATATACATTGAGCAAAGAATCATCATCATCATAGTTCAAATGTTTCCCGGTAAAGTAGAGATAAAGATAAAGATTTGGCCTATACTTAAGCTCAGAGTGACTTAGTAAATGACTGATCATGAGAAATAAATGAATTTTATAAAGTATTACCCACCTCATCTGGGGAGGCTTCAGACAGGAGACCCATCCTCTGGGCACTGGAACACACAGGTGAAAATGGTTACAACATCTTAAAGTTTGTGGTACTGTAAGGAAAGACAGTTCAACCAAGGTCTTGTTACATTTTGTTTTGTTTACTTGTGTTACAAAACGTGAGTGTTGTAACTAGCCCATGCAAATGTATATGATTGTGTTCCTGTGTGTCTAGTTGTTGTCCTGTTAAGTGTTGAAAAGACCGCATGAAGAATAGCTACAATTATATAGTCTTGCATATTATGGTAAATGTGGATCTGAATAAAGTCAAACTTTAAGTCAAAACTGCTGTTAATTCCTGTTAATGGGGATAGGCTGTACTGAAGAAGAAGAAACATATATATTATGTTAAGGTGACATCTTTGACTTACCAAGTAACATGGAAGTAGTTTCTGCACATGCCTGCGTCACAGCCAATACACACTCCTGTCCTGCTGAATCTCTCGTCTTCACATAGACAGCAGTCCTGATAGCAATAAAACAAGATTTTAAACAGACGATTAAAGTATCCTCCAGATTTTATAGGTTGAGGGCTCAACACTGTCCAAAAGCATTTCAATTTCATTGTGGTAAGTATATTAATAAGACACATAATATGTACTACACACATACTACATGTGCTACACACAAACTACACATGTCCAGCGTTCCATACCTTTGCTCCCCACTTGGAGTAAGGTATCTCGGCCAGGGTAACAGCACCGACATCACGACATCTCCTACACATGTATCACACACATCCTACACACATACCACACACGTACCACACACATACATGTACTACATGTTCCATACCTTTGCGCCCCATTTGGAGTACGGCATCTCGGCCAGGGTGACAGGACTGAGTTTTTCCACATCTCCTACACACATACCACACATATACCACACATATACCACACACATACCACACATATACCACACACACACTACACACATACCACACATATACCACACACATACATGTACTACATGTTCCATACCTTTGCACCCCATTTGGAGTACGGCATCTCGGCCAGGGGACAGGACTGAGTTTTTCCACATCTCCTACACACATACCACACATATACAACACACATACCACACACATCCTACACACATACCACACACGTACCACACACATACATGTACTACATGTTCCATACCTTTGCACCCCATTTGGAGTACGGCATCTCGGCCAGGGTGACAGGACTGAGTTTCTTGACATCTCCTACACATGTATCACACACATACAACACACATACCACACATGTATCACACACATACCACACATATACCACACACATACCACACATATACCACACACATACCACACATATACCACACATATACCACACACATACCACACATGTACCACACACATATACCACACACATACTACACACATACCACACATGTACCACACACATACCACACATATACCACACACATACCACACATATACCACACACACACTACACACATACCACACACATACATGTACTACACGTTCCTTACCTTTGCACCCCATTTGGAGTACGGCATCTCTGCCAGGGTAACAGGACTGAGTTTTTCCACATCTCCGAAAGCCACACCAGGAATGTACAGAGCACAGACCACATGCACCCATCTGATGGAAATGGAAAAAATCTGTATCAGATTCTGTATCTGTACTTATAAATATGCTAAATAAAAAGATGCACCTAGATTGATTTTTAGTTTACAGAATCATTTATGGTACTTCTTTACTGGTCATAGAAAGAAGATCAGAATGCTATATACTGTGTAAAAAAACATCATACACTCAGGTTAATTGTAGAAGGGAAATTAGCTTGCTTTTTTTTCAAACAAGTACAATGACATGTACGATGCACTGTGTACCACAGCTTAACTGCCAATCTTTGGTATAGCAGGCAATTCAGAGCCTAAGTAACTCAGACATATTCCAAACATGCTGCTGCTCTCTGGATATTTCCTAATACACAAACCTTAACACATATCATATAATAGTCTTCAGAAGGCTCAATTATGAGAAAGTAACATTTATGACAAAAGATGCCCCCAATTTAACTTTTGTTAAGGTCAATGTATTTTCAGACTTACCTGCCAGCGTCTGTCTGCTTGTAGATCCCCTCCATATTAGGGCACAGCTCACAGGACTGGGGACAGAAAATACAAGGTTACATATGACAGGCAACACTGGGGTGGTACCATATTAGGGCACAGTTCACAGGACTGGAGACAGAAAATACAAGGTTACATATGGCAGGCAACACTGGGGTGTCTACAATATTAGGGCAGAGCACACAGGACTGGGGACAGAAAATACAAGGTTACATATGGCAGGCAACACTGGGGTGGTACCACATTAGGGCACAGCTCACAGGACTGGGGACAGAAAAGACAGGGTCACGTACAGCAGGCAACACTGGGCTAATTACCATATTAGGGCACAGCTCACAGGACTGGGGACAGAAAATACAAGGTCACATATGGCAGGCAACACTGGGGTGTTAACCATATTAGGGCACAGCTCACAGGACTGGGGACAGAAAATACAAGGTCACATACGGCAGGCAACACTGGGGTGGTACCATATTAGGGCACAGCTCACAGGACTGGGGATAAAAAATACAAGGTTACATATGGCAGGCAACACTGGGGTGGTACCATATTAGGGCACAGTTCACAGGACTGGGGACAGAAAATACAAGGTCACATACGGCAGGCAACACTGGGGTGGTACCATATTAGGGCACAGCTCACAGAACTGGGGACAAAAAATACAAGGTCACATATGGTAGGCAACACTGGGGTGGCACCATATTAGGGCACAGCTCACAGGACTTGGGACAAAAAATACAAGGTCACATATGGCAGGCAACACTGGGGTGGTACCATATTAGGGCACAGCTCACAGGACTGGGGACAGAAAATACAAGGTCACATATGACAGGCAACACTGGGGTGGGTACCATATTAGGGCACAGCTCACAGGACTGGGGACAAAAAATACAAGGTCACATATGGTAGGCAACACTGGGGTGGCACCATATTACGGCACAGCTCACAGGACTGGGGACAGAAAATACAAGGTCACATATGGCAGGCAACACTGGGGTGGTACCATATTAGGGCACAGCTCACAGGACTGGGGACAGAAAATACAAGGTCACATATGGCAGGCAACACTGGGGTGTTTACCATATTAGGGCACAGCTCACAGGACTGGGGACAGAAAGGACAGGGTCACATATGGCAGGCAACACTGGGGTGTTTACCATATTAGGGCCCAGCTCACAGGACTGGGGACAGAAATTAAAAGACAGCTGCATTAAAAAAGCAGGCATCACCAGCAGAAATGTTCTACAGTATGTTTGTGTGTGTTTGTTGTTGTTGTTCCACCTTGAAGTGGCAAAACTGTTCCGTATAAATATTCAGTGACAATGTAATGATTGTGATCTGTGCTATGACCTATGTGATGTAATTAGACCACTTATCATTTAGGTGGGGCTTATATAGATTAGCTTGGCAGGTAAGGCCTGATAGGCTAGTTAGAGTGGCCGTTGTCACCTGTTGATTGGCTAGCGAGACTATCCACTGTTCGCCCCTGGCCAGTCGAGCTCGGAGACGATCAGTCAGTGTGTCGTGCCCTTGGAACTCAGGTGTGTATACTTGACTGTTAGCTAAGTTTCTCTGTAGTTGTAGATTGTATAGACTATGGTGTAATACTGTGTGCTAGGTATAGTATTAGGTCTGGTATATCTGTAACCTACACACTACATGTACATCCCAAAACTGTATCTGATAGTGTAGAGTTGTTGTAACCTGTATAGCTGCAGCAGTACATGTTCTTTGTGTTTCAATACCTTATATTATTAAGTGAATCATAGGTCACTTATTATATAGATAACACGACTCACAGGCTGTAATTAGACTGGTTTGGGTCTCAGAGTTTTACATATAGAAGCTAGGACCCCAAACTTCGAAAAATGTCACAACAACTTTGTACCCTGGGGTGCTAAACTATGACACACCCTTCTATTTTGTGGGGTGAATTGATTATTCACATAGTAAAGTTAGATACTGTAAATGCATTTAAGTTTGCTGGGATTGAGTTTTGCGGTAGCGGGAAAAAGGACTTTTCGCGGTGGTTTTAAGTTTGTGGTAGCACCATGCACTGTAGTCTCTTACTGCCATGTTCGCTGTGGTTTTAAGTTCATGGTGAAGTGGCCACCACAAAACCGCGAACATTAAACCACTGTGAAAGTTTCTGTACTTACAGTAGTCTGTTTGCACCAGGGCCAGAAATGTCCTTTGAATGGAATAATAAAGATGTTTTCTATCTGATAGTTGCAGAGAAAATGTACCCAGGGCATCATATGAGCTTCTTGTCCCATGTACACTGCATATTACTTATAATAGACCTTTTTTTAACGAGATTGTTCAGGGCAAGGTCATTAGACCACTTTGAGGCAATGAACTAAGAAATTGGAAATATTGTAGGGGTGGACATTTGTTTTGAAGGCTGACAAGTTGTAAACAGGAGGAAAACTGTTGTTGTAGAGAGGGCTGACCTGGGTGTGGCGCTTATGCATACCTTTGTCACCCACCATTTTAATTTTCATACAGTATTTTTATAATATTATATGATAATCTTTATTGCACAGGGGTATAAATGCATTGGAGACCATACATGGCTTAATGAGTATTAACCTGGAATCCAGTCTACTAGTGGCTCGGCCTACCGTAGTTAGTGCAGGCTTTGTACGGGGCCAGTGTAGGTCTGAGCCGCCGGGATAATCGGCCACACCCGGTAGGATTTTCACGCGCTTAGACTTTAGCGCAGTGGGATAATTAGCCGACAAAATTACCTGCCGCTGTGAAAACATCTACCAGGTGTGACAGATCACCCCGGCAGTGAAAAGACCCTCTTGTCCCGAGGGTAGCCTGGCCAATCCACGGTAGACTAGATTCCAGGTTAAATGAGTATGAGAGAAAAGAATAACTTAGTAACCATTAAATAAAGCACACAAGTGAACATGTAATTGCACAGGTATGTGCTGACGACATGTGCATCATTTACAGCCTTAGGCGGAAACCGGTTCTCTTACTTTGGAAGGCTGCCCTCTCAAGGTTGAAAGGACAACAAAATGGCGGCATATCAGCCCGAGAAGGTGACATTTGGTGGAGTGGGATCAGGGGAAGGCCAGTTCCTGGGTCCATTTGGTGTTACAGTGTCAGATGAAGGGGAGATCTTTGTAGCAGACAGGGGGAACCTGAGAATCCAAGTCTTCACCCTGCAGGGAAAATTTGTCCGACAGTTCCCAACAGTCATGTCAGGTGGAGAGAAGACGCTCCCACATGATGTGGCCATGGACGGGGAGGGGAACCTGTGGGTGGTGGGGCACACAGAGTCTGCAGAGTTTGCTGTGCATTACAACAAACAGGGCAGGGTGCTGGGGAAGTTTGACCTGCAGAAGACAATGTGGAGCAGAGGAGTCACCGTGGACACCAAGAGAAACCACATCCTCATCACACAAACCATGGAAGATAGGAACAACAGATCTAGACATGGTGAAGTTTTGGTGTTCATGCCAGATGGAACACTTGTGAGAACTGTGGGTCAGGGGGAGAAGATGAAACACCCACAGTACAACACTGTGGATGGGGAAGGGAACATTCTTGTATCAGACATTGAGAATCACTGTGTCTATGTGTACAATGAGGGCGGACAGTTTCTGTTCAAGTTTGGAGGTAAAGGAAGTGGTGACGGTCAGCTGAGTCATCCCCGTGGCATCTGTACAGACAGGGCAGGTAACATCATTGTGGCAGATTGGGTTAACAGGCGCGTGGAGATGTTCGACAAGACAGGCAGATTCCTCAAACATATCACTAAAAACATTAGGTGGCCTCATGGTGTTGCCATGGCAACACATGGACAGCTGGTGGTGGCTAATGTAACGAACCAAACAGTCTCCATATTTCACAACTCCTGTTGTGAGGTTCTCCAACAACAGACCACACTGTCAGGGGAGTTTCTCCCATCTGCACCAATCCCAGTAGCATCTGCACCAATCCCAGAAGCACCTGCACCAATCCAAGCAGCACCTGCACCAATCCCAGAAGCATCTGCACCAGTCCAAATGGCACCTGCATCAATCCCAGCAGCACCTGAAGTAATCTTTCCACTTGGAGTTGCAGTGTCAGATGAAGGGGAGATCTTTGTAGCAGACTGCCAGAACAAGAGAATCCTAGTCCTCACCCTGCAGGGAACATTTGTGAGACAGTTTCCAACAGTCGTGGCAGGTGGACTTAAGATTGACCCACATGGTGTGGCCATAGATGGGGAAGGGAACTTGTGGGTGGTGGGGCACCCGTGGGTGGTAGGGAGAGCAGATCTTTGTGGGTTTGCTGTGCAGTACAACAAACAGGGTAAGGTGCTGAGGAAGTTTGACATACAGAAGACATTGGGGTTTAAAGGATTAGCAGTTGACACCAAGAGGAACCACATCCTCATCACAGAATCCATTGGCTTGTTCAACCAACTTGGTGTTGTTTTGGTGTTCAGGCCAGATGGGACACTTGTAAGAATTGTGGGTCAGCAGAAGGGGATGTGGAACCCACAATACATCACTGTGGATGGAGAAGGGAACATTCTTGTGTCAGACTGTGAGAACCGCTGTATCTATGTGTACAACGAGGACGGAGAGTTTCTGTTCAAGTTTGGAAGTTATGGAAGTGGTGAAGGTCAGCTGGACCGTCCCCATGGCATCTGTACAGACAGGGCAGGTAACATCATCGTGGCAGACGGGGGAAACCACCGTGTGGTGATGTTTGACAAGAATGGAAAATTCCTCAAACACATTACTGCAGGCATGAACAACAAGCCATGGGCTGTTGCCATGGCAACACGGTGGAAGCTGGTGGTGACTCATGTAGGGAACAAATTTCTCTCTCATTGTATATTAGCATCTGGTAATTTTGCTGCAGGGGGCTTAGGTCATTGCCACAATAACCAAAGGCAAGGGGGACTTTGGTTTCATGATCAGGGGATCACATTTGGTACATGGGGAACTGGAAGAGGAGAGTTCATGTATCCAAGCAATGTTACAGTGTCAGATGAAGGGGAGATCTTTGTAGCAGACAGGGGGAACCACAGAATTCAAGTCTTCACCCTGCAGGGAACAATTGTCCAACAGTTCCCAACAGTCGTATCAGGTAAAGGGATGATGGACCCACATGATGTGGCCATGGACGGGGAGGGGAACCTGTGGGTGGTGGGGTACACTAAGTTTGATGAGTTTGCCATACAGTACACAAAACAAGGCAGGATGCTGAGGAAGTTCAACCTACTGAAGACATGGGAAAACAGAGGAGTTGCCGTGGACACCAGGAGGAACCACATCCTCATCACACAAATCACAGGAGACTGGAACAAGCCAAATGGTGAAGTTTTGGTGTTCAGGCCAGATGCGACACGTGTGAGAACTGTGGGTCAGCAGCAGGGGATGAAGGTACCATGGAACATCTCCGTGGATGAAGAAGGGAACATTCTTGTGTCAGACTGGATCAAACACTGTATCTTTGTGTACAATGAGGATGGACAGTTTTTGTTCCAGTTTGGAGGTGAGGGAAAGGTTGAAGGTCAGCTGAAGCATCCCCATGTCATCTGTACAGACCGGGCAGGTAACATCATTGTGGCAGATTGGGGAAACAGGCGCGTGGAGATGTTCGACAAGACAGGCAGATTCCTCAAACATATCACTAAAAACATTAGGTGGCCTCATGGTGTTGCCATGGCAACACATGGACAGCTGGTGGTGGCTAATGTAACGAACCAAACAGTCTCCATATTTCACAACTCCTGTTGTGAGGTTCTCCAACAACAGACCACACTGTCAGGGGAGTTTCTCCCATCTGCACCAATCCCAGCAGCATCTGCACCAATCCCAGCAGCACCTGCACCAATCCCAGGAACACCTGTACCAATCTGTGCTGAAGCAATGGGCACAGGTCATCACCATGGTATCCAAGGGCAAGAGGAGCCTAAGTTTCAGAGGGTGACATTTGGTGGAAAGGGATCAGGTAAAGGACAGTTCAGGTGTCCACGTGGTGTTGCAGTGTCAGATGAAGGGGAGATCTTTGTAGCAGATGGGGGGAACCAGAGAATCCAAGTCTTCACCCTGCAGGGAACATTTGTGAGACAGTTCCCAACAATTGTGCCAGGTGAAGAGGATACAAAACCACATGATGTGGCCATAGATGGGGAGGGGAACCTGTGGGTGGTGGTGGTGAGGGACATAGAAGATTCTGATAAGTTTGCTGTGTCAGGTGAAGAGAAGCTGAAACCAGATGATGTGGTCATGCACAGGGTGGTGCGTGACCTGTGGGGGGTGGAGACAGACTTTGTTGGGTTTGCTGTGCAGTACAACAAACAGGGCAGGATGCTGAAGAAGTTTGACCTCCAGAAGACAGGGTGGGACAGAGGAGTTGCCGTGGACACCAGGAGGAACCACATCCTCATCACACAATCCAAACCAGAAAACTGGACCCTACATGGTGAAGTTTTGGTGTTCAGTCCAGATGGGGTACTTGTGAGAACTGTGGGTCAGCAGCAGGGGATGATGCACCCAGGGTACATCACTGTGGACGGGGAAGGGAAGATTCTTGCATCAGACGTCTATAACCGTGTCCATGTGTACAACGAGGATGGAGAGTTTCTGTTCCAGTTTGGAAGTAGGGGATGTGGTGAAGGCCAGCTGTACAGTCCTCGTGGCATCTGTACAGACAGGGTAGGTAACATCATCGTGGCAGACCGGGGAAACAACCGTGTGGAGATGTTTGACAAGACAGGAAAATTTCTGAAACACATCACTACAGATATGGAGCGGCCATGGGCTGTTGCCATGGCAACACAGGGACAGCTGGTAGTGACTGATTATGAGAAACACACAGTCACCATATTTCCCTCCTACTGAACCTGAGTTAGTCTCACTGCTATAAACTTTAAAGTTTCTATCATTTATAAAGTAGGAAATACTTTATGTTTGTACTATATTTGTAAAGCAAGTTCAATTGACTTGTCCCATTACTAGTAGTTACTTAATGCTGTAGGCCATCTGTACTAATATTATACTGTATACTGGTTTGCACAATAGAATATACTATTGAAATTGTTGAAACTGTTGTTAGTGTGTTGATGGTAAAGGTGACATACAAAGGTGGCAACTATCTTATTTCATACAAAAAAAAAGAAATATCCTCATACTGCTATCATTCTTCATTAACATCAATTGGTAGAACTGTAGATGGAGGCTGGAGGTAAAGATGAGAGATTAGCTTGTAAGTTTAGTATATGGGTTTGGTTTTGACACCTACTACATGAAACAGTGGTTATATCCAATATTTTTACAGGTTTTGAGGAATATTTTCTTTTGAAATACAATACTAAATTATATGTTCTATAAATAGTAGCATTTTGTTTTGTTAGGTCAACATAATGAATATTATGACTGAAATATGTCATGGAGCTTGTACATCAGAGGTTAAAGTCACTGATTTTGTATACTATAACTAATATAGCTATACAAAGTCATGTAGTTCTTGATTCTGTATTGTACTACCTAAGGCCACACCAATTTAATTGCTTGGTTCACAGATTTTTTCATAACAAATATGGAGCGAAAGCGAAAATTGTGAAATGGTTGGGGTAAAGATAAGGGCTAATCCAAAACATAAAGAATAATCTATTTTCAGCTTGAAAAAAGTACAAAAACACTATTACTGTACAGTAACAGCACCTGTTTGTTGAAAATTACAAAAGCAGTGTGAGTTGTTATGTTTGTCCCATTCTTAATGAATGAAAAATATAACTGCAATAATAATACCCACATTTTAAGGAGCTAATTATATAAAGGCCAATTTGCTACACCAGAAAGTTGGTGAATGGTTTCATTAATGGTGAAAATTTGCTGAGTGGTAATTTTTATTTTTATTTTGATTCACCAAAAAATAGGAGCGAGCTAATCCGTGAACCAAGCAATTAAATTGGTGTGGCCTAATTATTATGTTAACATTTTGTAATTTTTGTTTATATACTAATAGAGTGTTGGTGGGGGAAATATCGATATATAGGAATATTCATATAGAATGAACAGGAAAAAATCCCCAATAACAATATTATCATAATGATTCTTTATTTTGTTCTATATATTCCTAACATTACAAATATTGTTGGTATAATGCTTATTTTGTGATGGTTTTTCAAGGGCATGTATACATGATTGTATATTTGTGCGTGTGTGTGTGTGTGTGTGTGTCTATGTGTGTATGTATGTGTGTGTGTGTGTGTGTGTGTATGTGTGTGTATGTGTGTATGTATGTGTGTGTGTGTGTGTGTGTGTGTGTGTGTGTATGTGTATGTGTGTTTGTGTGTGTATGTGTGTGTTTGTGTGTATGTGTGTATGTAAGTGGGTAACTATTCAAAAGTGCTCTCTTCCTTCTATCTGGATACAACAAAAACATTTGTGTAACTAATTAACATTCAGTGTGACTCTTTGTAACGTACCAGACCGAGTTTGTTTTTTTATCATGACAAACAAATTGCCAGGCAGGTGTTTTCTTGTACAGGTATTTGCTACCCAGATTTTCACAAATTTTAGCCTCAGGCAGAAACCTGTTCTGTTTAAACAAAGACCCAGCAGAACTGGTTTCTGACTTGGAGGGCTTACTACACACAGTTGAAACTCCTGACAACAAAATGGCGGCTGCACCATCAACTTTGGTAACACAAATACATGAAGAACTGTCCTGCAGCATCTGCCTGGAGCTGTTCACCAGGCCCAAGGTGCTGCCCTGTCAGCACACCTTCTGTCAGGACTGTCTACAGGACCATGCAGGGAGGGGAGGGGCATTCCAGTGCCCAAACTGTCGTCAGGAGGGTAGGCTTCCACCCCAGGGGGTCGCAGGTTTGCCGGAGAACCACCTGGTTACAAGTCTGTGTGAGAGGCTGAAAAACCAGGCTACACTGTCAGGGAAGACAAGGGAACAATCCAAGTCTGGAAACAGGTGCAGCTTTCACCCCTCTGAGGTACTCAAAGTTTACTGTAAACAATGTCAGATTCCAGTTTGTGATCTGTGTTTAGAGCAGGCTCATGATGATCATCGATCAACAACCATCAAAAAAGCTGCACAGGAAAGGAGGTTAACAGTCCAGGAATTAATAAATGAGGGCAAGAGCATTCTGGAAAGATACACAAGCTTCTCTAGCATTCTAAGCAATAAAGAGAAAAGCCTGAATGAACTGAGACAGCAGAGAGACAACAGCATCATTCAGGCCTACAACCAAATGATGCAGAAACTCACGCAGAGAAAAGATCACCTCTTGTCTGAATCACAACAAAGTCACAAAGAAAACTGGGACAGAGTCATGAATGAAAGGGGCAGAGTGTTGGCAGATATCAATGAGCTGTTTGCTGCCTGTCATCGAGCAGAACAAGAACTGCAGCTGGGATGGGTTGAGATTCTCAGTCAGCAAACTACTCTGACAGAGGTGGTAGGAAAGTACAGAGGAAAAGCAGCACCAACTCCTGTACAAACCCAGCCTGCTGTCTTTCAGCCCACAGACACCCCAGTGCCAGTATTGGGACATGTGACGGTCCAGACTCTCCCATCTTCACCAATCCCAGCAGCACCTGCATCTAGTAATGATGTAACAGGGGTCACAGGTCATCACCATGGTAACCAAAGACAAGCAGAGGATCAGGTGAAATTTGGTGAAGGGGGGTCGGGAACCGGACAGTTTTGGTATCCATTTGGTGTTACAGTGTCAGATGAAGGGGAGATCTTTGTAGCAGACTGGGGGAACAAGAGAATCCAAGTCTTCACCCTGCAGGGAACATTTGTGAGACAGTTTCCAACAATTGTGCTAGGTAGAGGAGATACAAAACCATGTGATGTGGCCATAGATAGGGAGGGAAACCTGTGGGTGGTGGTGAGGGACATAGAAGATTCTGATAAGTTTGCTGTGCAGTACAACAAACATGGGAGGGTGCTGAGGCAGTTTGATCTTCAGAACACAGGGTGGTACGGAGGAGTTACCGTGGACACCAGGAGGAACCACATCCTCATCACATTCACACAAATCAAACCAGGAAAGTTTGGATACTGGGACAAACCACATGGTGAAGTTTTGGTGTTCAGGCCAGATGGGACACTAGTGAGAACTGTGGGTCAGCAGCAGGGGATGAAGTTCCCATGGTGCATCACTGTGGACGGGGAAGGGAACATTATTGCATCGGACATCCATGAGTATAACTGTGTTCATGTGTACAATGAGGGCGGACAGTTTCTGTTCCAGTTTGGACATAGGGGAAGTTTTGAAGGCCAGCTGTACAATCCTCGTGGCATCTGTACAGACAAGGCAGGCAACATCATTGTGGCAGACAGGGGAAACAGGCGTGTGGAGATGTTTGACAAGAGAGGAAAATTCATCAAACACATCACTACTGACATGCGGAGGCCATGGGCTGTTGCCATGGCAACACAGGGACAGCTGGTAGTGACTGATTATGAAAAACACACAGTCTCCATATTTCACACCTACTAGTACTGTACTGTACCACACAGCAGTCTCACTGCTATAAACTTTAGATTTATAAATTAAGAAATACTTTTGTAGACAAAGCAAATTCAAGTGACTTGTCCTTGGACCGTGCAGCGCAGTGGTAGTTTCTTCGGCCCGTGACCGAGAGGTTGCGGGTTCGAATCCACCTGCTGTGTTACCGATCTTGTGCCCTTGGGAAAGGCACTTTACACAACTTTCCTCACTTCACTCAGGTGAAAATGAGTACCTAGCTTCGGCTCAGGCCGTCCTTCGGATAGGACGTTAAATGGGATCCCGTGTTCGGGGAGAGCAACACCCCAAGCACGTTAAAGAACCCGCCACATGTGCGAACATCCACCCGAGCGGATTAAACCATTCCAGCCAAAATAGGGGTAGGGAATCTCCCGAGCAGCCCTCGTTACCCCTGCTTCGCCTACTGGGTCAGTTAGTCCTCACTCATAGTGAGCAATTGGGCTGGTCTCAATCATGATGTTTCTGACCTAGGGCGAAGAGTTGCTGTTACAGTCCCAATCATGTAACCCGTAACCTTGAGTGGCCTTCAGGCCTTGTTACGTGGTGACCATTGAGTAAAAAAAAAATTACTAGTAGTTTATGCGGTAGGCCATGTGTTGATAATAATGATACTGGTTTGCACAATATTATATAGTTGATATTGTCTTTAGTGTGTGGAGGGTAACTTGAAAAGGTGACATACATTGTACAACTATCTAAATTCAAACAAAATAAAAGAAATATCCCTTGCATATTGTGATCATTCTTGATATCAAATCTTAGGCTTAGGTCACATTTCCAAACTGGGGCCCGGCCGGGCAGCTTTCGGGAGCGAAAAGAATGACATAAGATAATCAAAATACACCAAAAGTCAAAATACGATTCATGGGAATGACTTGTGTATATTTATAGGCATAAATTTTAATTTTTCGTTTCTTAAAACATCCCGGCCGGGCCCCGCTATGGAAATGTGACCTAAGCCTTACTGGAGACTGGAGGTAAAGATTAGAGATTTGCTTGTAAGTTTGGTATGCGGGTTTGATTTTGACACCTACTACATGAAACAGTAGTTGTATTCAACTTTTTGTTAGGTTTTGAGGAATACTTTCTTTTCAAATACTATAATACTAATTAAATCAAATGTTCTATAGTAGCATTTGGTCTTGTCAGGTCAATAATGATATGACTGAAATATGTCATGGAGCTTGTATATCAGAGTGTGTGTGTGTGTGTGTATTTGAGTTGTTGTTCTACACTTATTGTTTAAACGTGATCTCTTCCTTTTATCTGGATACAACAAAACAGTTTGGCCCTTAGATCAACATTCAGTGTCACTCTTTGTCACCTACCACTTTGTTTTTCTTTATCATGACAACAAATTGCCAGGCAGGTGTTTTCTTTTACAGGTATGTGCGACCCAGATTTGCACAATTTTTAGCCCCAGGCAGTAACCTGTTCTGTTCAAAGACCCAGCAGAACTGGTTTCTGCATTGGAGGGCTTACTACACAAAGCTGGGAGGACAACAAAATGGCGGCTGCACCATCAACTTTGGTAACACAAATCCGTGAAGAACTGTCCTGCAGCATCTGCCTGGAGCTGTTCACCAGGCCCAAGGTGCTGCCCTGTCAGCACACCTTCTGTCAGGACTGTCTTCAGCACTTTGCAGGAAAGGAGGAGGCCTTCCAGTGCCCAAACTGTCGCCAGGAGGGCAAGCTACCACCCCAGGGGGTCGCAGGTTTGCCAGAGAACCATATGGTAAAAAGTCTGTGTGAGAGGCTGCAAAACCAGGCTACACTGTCAGGGGAGACAAGGGAACAGCCTCAGTCTGGAAACAGGTGCAGCTTTCACCCCTCTGAGGTGCTTAAAGTGTACTGTAAACAATGTCAGATTCCAGTTTGTGATCTGTGTTTAGAGCAGGCTCATGATGATCATCGCACAATAACAATCAAAAAAGCTGCACAGGAAAGGAGATCTACAGTCCAGGGATTGATAAATGAGGGCAAAAGTATTCTGGAAAGTTACTTAAGCTTTCCTAGAAGTCTTAGGGAAGAAGAGAAAAGCCTGAATGAACAGAAACAGCAGAGAGACAACAGCATCATTCAGGCCTACAACCAAATGGTGCAGAAACTCACAGAAAGAAAAGATCACCTCTTGTCTGAATCACAACAAAGTCATAAAGAAAATTGGGACAGAGTAATGAATGAAAGAGGGAGAGTGTTGGCAGATATCGATGAGCTGTCTGCTGCCTGTGATCAAGCAGAACAAGAACTGCAGCAGGGATGGGCCAAGTTTCTTAGTCAGCAAACTACTTTGACAGAGGTGGTAAGAAAGTACAGAGGAAAAGCAGCTCCAACTTCTGTACAAATCCAGCCTGCTGTCTTTCAGCCCACAGACACCCCAGTGCCAGTATTGGGACATGTGAGGATTCAGTCTCTCCCATCTGCACCAGTCTCAGCAACACCTGCACCAGTCTTAGCAACACCTGCACTAGTCTCAGCAGACCCTGCACCAGTCTCAGCAGCATCTGCACCAATCACAGCAGCACCTGCACCAGTCTCAGCAGCATCTGCACCAATCTCAGCAGCACCTGCACCAGTCTCAGCAGCACCTGTAACAATCCCAGTGGAACCTGCACCAGTTACAGCAGCACCTGCACCAATCCCAGTGGCACCTACACCAGTCACAGCAGCACCTACACCAGTCTCAGCAGCACCTGCACCAGTCACAGCAGCACCTACACCAATCTCAGCAGCACCTGCACCAACCTCAGCAGCACCTGCACCAACCTCAGCAGCACCTGCACCAGTCTCAGCAGCACCTGCACCAGTCTCAGCAGCACCTGCACAAATCTCAGCAGCACCTGCACCAACCTCAGCAGCACCTGCACCAATCTCATCAGCACCTGCACAAATCTCATCAGCACCTGCACCAGTCTCAGCAGCACCTACACCAGTCTCAGCAGCACCTACACCAGTCTCAGCAGCACCTACACCAGTCTCAGCAGCACCTGCACAAATCTCAGCAGCACCTGCACCAACCTCAGCAGCACCTGCACCAATCTCAGCAGCACCTGCACAAATCTCATCAGCACCTGCACCAGTCTCAGCAGCACCTACACCAGTCTCAGCAGCACCTACACCAGTCTCAGCAGCACCTGCACCAATCTCAGCAGCACCTACACCAATCTCAGCAGCACCTGCACCAGTCTCAGCAGCACCTGCACCAGTCTCAGCAGCACCTGCACCAAGCCCAGCAGACCCTGCACCAATTACAGCAGCACCTGCACCAACCGCAGCAGGCCCTGCACCAATTACAGCAGCACCTGCACCAATCTCAGCAGCACCTGCACCAGTCTCAGCAGCACCTGCACCAATCTCATCAGCACCTGCATCTAGTAACATTGCAACAGGGGGCACAGCTCATCACCATGGCAACCAAAGACAAGGGAAGGATCTGGCTCAGAAGGTGATATTTGGTGAAGGAGGATCGGCAACAAAACGGTTTTGGTATCCAGTAGGTGTTACAGTGTCAGATGAAGGGGAGATCTTTGTAGCAGACTGGGGAAACAAGAGAATCCAAGTCTTCACCCTGCAGGGAGCATTTGTGAGACAGTTTCCAACAGTCGTGGCAGGTGGACAGAAGATGGACCCATATGATGTGGCCATGGACGGGGTGGGGAGCCTGTGGGTGGTGGGGAACCTGTTGGTGGGGGGTACATACTCTGCTGAGTTTGCTGTGCAGTACAGCAAAGAGGGTAGGATGCTGAGGATGTTTGATTTACAGGCGGCAGTGGGTTACAGAGCAGTTGCCGTGGACACCAGGAGGAACCACATCCTCATCACACAAATCATAAAATGCAGGCCAAAATTCGACCTACGTGGTGAAGTTTTGGTGTTCAGGCCAGATGGGACATTTGTGAGAACCGTGAGAACTGTGGGTCGGCAGCCCAGGATGAAGCTCCCACGGTTCCTGACAGTGGGCAGTGAAGGGAACATTCTTGTGTCAGACTGTGACAACCACCGTGTCTATGTGTACAAGGAGGATGGAGAGTTTCTGTTCCGGTTCGGAGGCAAGGGAAGTGGTGACGGTCAGCTGAATCATCCCCATGGCATCTGTACAGACAGGGCAGGTAACATCATTGTGGCAGACTGGGGAAACAGGCGTGTGGAGATGTTTGACAAGACAGGAAAATTCCTCAAACACATAGTTAAAAACATGAGATGGCCTCATGGTGTCGCCATAGCAACACAGGGACAGCTGGTGGTGAATAATGTAAAGAACCAAACAGTCTCCATATTTCACAACTCCTGTTGCGAGGTTCTTCAACAACAGACCACACTGACAGGAGGGTTTCTCCCATCTGCACCAATCCCAGCAACACCTGCACCAATCTCAGCGGCACCTGCACCAATCTCAGCAGCACCTGCACCAGTCTCAGCAGCACCTGCACCAACCTCAGCAGCACCTGCACCAGTTCCAGCAGCACCTACACCAACCTCAGCAGCATCTGCACCAGTCTCAGCAGCACCTACACCAGTTTCAGCAGCACCTGCACCAGTCTCTGCAGCACCTGCACCAATCTCAGCAGCACCTGCACCAATGTCAGCAGCACCTGCACCAATCCCAGTGGAACCTGCACCAGCCTCAGCAGCACCTGCACTAATCTCAGCAGCACCTGCACTAATCTCAGCAGCACCTGCACCAATGTCAGCAGCACCTGCACCAATCCCAGTGGAACCTGCACCAATCTCAGGAGCACCTGCACCAATCTCAGCAGCACCTGCACCAATCTCAGCAGCACCTACACCAATCCCATCAGCACCTGCATCTAGTAATGGCACAACAGGGGGCAGAGCTCATCACCATGGCAACCAAAGACAAGGGGAGGATCAGCCTCAGAAGGTGACGTTTGGTGAAGGGGGATCTGGAACAGGGCAGTTTTGGTATCCAGTTGGTGTTACAGTATCAGATGAAGGGGAGATCTTTGTAGCAGACTGGGGGAACAAGAGAATCCAAGTCTTCACCCTGCAGGGAGAATTTGTGAGACAATTTCCAACAGTCGTGGCAGGTGGACAGAAGATGGACCCACATGACGTGGCCATGGACGGGGTGGGGAGCCTGTGGGTGGGGGGGAACCTGTGGGTGGGGGGGACAGACTCTGCTGAGTTTGCTGTGCAGTACAGCAAAGAGGGCAGGATGCTGAGGATGTTTGATCTACAGGCGGCAGTGGGGTACAGAGGAGTTGCCGTGGACACCAGGATGAACCACATCCTCATCACACAAATCACAGAATGCGGGCCGTTCCACCTACATGGCGAAGTTTTGGTGTTCAGGCCAGATGGAACACTTGTGAGAACTGTGGGTCAGCAGCAGGGTATGAAGCACCCACGGTACATCACTGTGGATGGGGAGGGGAACATTCTTGTGTCAGACTGTGAGAACCACTGTGTCTATGTGTACAACG
Source organism: Branchiostoma floridae x Branchiostoma belcheri (assembly GCA_019207045.1). Lineage (NCBI taxonomy): Eukaryota > Metazoa > Chordata > Leptocardii > Amphioxiformes > Branchiostomatidae > Branchiostoma > Branchiostoma floridae x Branchiostoma belcheri. The sequence goes on along the minus strand of CM033038.1, from coordinate 961,255 downwards.
AGGACGGAGAGTTTCTGTTCCAGTTCGGAGGCAAGGGAAGTGGTGAAGGTCAGCTGAAGGGTCCCCTTGGCATCGGTACATCGGACAGGACAGGTAACATCATCGTGGCAGACAAGGTAAAGGGTCGTGTAGAGATGTTTGACAATAAAGGAAAATTCCACAGACACATCATTACAGAGACGGACAACCCATGTGCTGTTGCCATGGCAACCCAGGGACAGCTGGTAGTGACTGATGGGGTGAAGCGCACAATCTCCATATTTCAACACATTTAAGTCAATACCAGCTGTCCATGGATTGCCATCATGATAGTGATGACTAGGGGTGGGTGCCGGTACACCGTACCAGTACAGTTTTTTCTTGTTGGACCAATCCAGAAAAACTGGACCTGAAAAAAATCTGTAGACCAGATGTTGGACAGATTAAAAAAATTTAATCGGCAGGTGTCCACGCGTTTGGGGGGCTTATAGGTCCAAGAAAATAACAAGAGTTGATCATCCAAACTTCTACAGTCAATCTTGGTCTAAAACAGGCAGTGTTGTTTATACATATAATAAAAGGTTTTGAAAACGCCAATGGGCGTTGGATACTTCACCGAACAGAATCCTTTGTACTGAAAATGACCGTTGTTCTGAGTATCGACTAGTCATAAGTTTTCACAGTTAATTAGGTGCAGGTTCAGGTCCGGACCTGATCCTCTGTACCTTAACTGTATCTGTACCTTAATTTTCTGTACCGGTACCCACCCCAGGGCCTATAGTAGTGACTGATGAGGTGAAGTGCACAGTGTCCATATTTCACACCTATTGAACCTGAGTCAGGTGTGGAACAGATTTTACCGAAAAACAGTCTCACTGCCTAATGTAATGTTTTATAATATACAAACTGTGTTGTGTTTAGGAAATATAATGTCAACAAACTGTGATTTAACCGAGTGGTACGAGGGTAATTTTATAAGACGTGTAGATGTAACTATCGACTGTACTACAAATAAATGTTGATTTATGATGTCTAAAGTGTGGGGGAGGGCAACTTGTGAAAGGGATTATACAGTCACCTGTTTGCCCATCCCTTCTAAGTTTCATACTGTGATATTAAATTCAAATAAAATAGAAAATGAATAACAAACATCCCCAATACCATCATCATCATCCTTCATATCAAAAATTTGTGCAAATTACAAAACTTCCTCTACTAATGTTTTGTACCATGTATATGTAGTGATATTTGTTGATAGATGTATTAGGGCTCGATGTATCTCAGACTGTTATTCTGACCCTTATACCTCCCTCATGACCTCAATGAACAGTGGCCTGCAGGTCGATTTGAGCTTCTCATAAGAAATAAAGGTTCAAACAAACAATCAAAGGATAATAGTAATAGTAGCTAATAGTATGTAGATTTGTATATGTTGAGGATGATACATTGTACTTCTGATTCACTTGTAAGTTTGGTTTTGACAGCTACATTGTACTATTACAGTAGTTTTATATCTATGTTTTGAACAATTTATAACTTCCATATTTTGTAGGAGATGATATATGAAGCTTACTGTTAAGCTTCAAAAAGTTTTTAAACATAGTGGAGATAGAACCTGCTACAAAAAAGCTGCCTCTCCACAAATGATTAACATTATACAAATATTGCAGTGGAAAATGAAACATATTTAATTCAGTGTACTCACTCATGATTATGGGGATTTCAAATATCTTGACACTTTTGTTCTGCTCTTTTCATATATAAAAATTTAATGTTTCATGTACAACTACAAGATGTATTTCCTTTTTTTATTATTTGTTTTTATTATAGGACCTTCTTTGAAATAAATAGGAAATATCAAGAATGTTTTGGGTTTTTATTCAGAGCTTTTATCACTGAATGTTGTTATATCAACTTTATTGTTAGGAAAGGTAGTAAATGTAATGTAGGTTGTGTGTGTCTTTGTGTTCATGTGATGTGTGTGTGTGTGTGTGCATGTTTGTGTGTGTGTGTGCATGTTTGTGTGTGTGTGCATGTTTGTGTGTGTGTGTGTGTGTAAGCATGTATGTGTGTGTGTGCATGTGCATGTGCATGTGTGTGTGTGCAATGCATGTGTTTGAATGTGTTTGTATGTGTGTGTGTTTGTGCATGTTTGTGTGTGTGTGTGCATGTGCATGTGTGCATGCATGTGTGTTTGTATGTGTGTGTACACTGTGTTTGCACATGTACAGCAGACAACACTGGTGTGTTTACCATATTAGGGCACAGCTCACAGGACTGGGGACAGAAAGGACAGGGTCACATATGGCAGGCAACACTGGGGTGTTTACCATATTAGGGCACAGCTCACAGGACTGGGACAGAAAGGGCAGGGTCACGTACAGCAGGCAACACTGGGGTGTTTACCATATTAGGGCACAGCTCACAGGACTGGGTACAGAAAGGACAGGGTTACAAATGGCAGGCAACACTGGGGTGGTTACCATATTAGGTTAGGCTGGGGACAGAAATGACAGGGTCCTGTACAGCTGACAACACCAGTAAAATGTTCTACGCTACATGACGTTATATGCATATGTGTGTGTTTGTTGTTGTGACACCTTGATGAGGTTCAAACGTGATCACTAAAATCCTTCAGTCCTGGATACAACAAAACTATTTTTTAATACTCTGAGTGACAACACCTTTTGTTACCCAGAACCAAGGTGTGCCTAAACACCTTTAATACCACACCTGGGTCTAAGGTGAGCTGATCATGCATGACTGCATACTGACAAATGTAGGTCTGGGTGTGGTTGGAAGTGGTGTTCAGGCATATTTACCGTTCGTCACCCACTATTTTATACAGAGCTTGAGTTCCATGAAGCACAGTGCTGACCAAGTTACATTGTGCCTGTCAGGGAAAACTGTGCTTACTAAACTTGCACTATTGTTAGCCTGAGGCAGACACTGGTTCTGTGTTATTTTTAAAAAGTAGCCACCGGAACTGTAGGAGGACTAATACTTCACAAGGTCGAAAGGTCAACAAAATGGCAGCTGCACCATCAAGTTTGGGGAGACAATCAAGAGAAGTCCTGACGTTTGGTGCGGAGGGATCAGGACCAGGACAGTTCATGGGTCCACTTGGTGTTACAGTGTCAGATGAAGGGGAGATCTTTGTGGCAGATTATATGTTGCAGAGAATCCAAGCCTTCACACTGCAGGGAACGTTTGTGAGACAGTTCCCAACAGTCGTGTCAGGTGAAGAGAAGATATCGAGGCTCCCACAAGATGTGGCTATGGACGGGGAGGGGAACCTGTGGGTGGTGGGGGAGACAGGCCCAGAGTCTGCTGACTTTGCTGTGCTGTACAACAAACAGGGCAGGGTGCTGAGGAAGTTTGACCTACAGAAGACAGGGTTTGCCCGCGGAGTTGCCGTGGACACCAGGAGGAACCACATCCTCATCACACAAATGATGGGAGACAGCACCAAGACACATGGTGAAGTTTTGGTGTTCAGGCCAGATGGGACACTTGTGAGAACTGTGGGTCAGCAGCAGGGGATGGAGAACCCACGGTACATCACTATGGACGGGAAAGGGAACATTCTTGTGTCAGACATAAGCAATGACTGTGTCTATGTGTACAAAGAGGACGGACAGTTTCTGTTCCAGTTTGGAGGTGAGGGAAGTGGTGAAGGTCAGCTGAAGGATCCACATGGCATCTGTACAGACAGGGCAGGTAACATCATCGTGGCAGACAGTGGAAACAGGCGTGTGGAGATGTTTGACAAGAAAGGAAAATTCCTCAAACACATCACTACAGACATGGAGCAGCTATGTGCTGTTGCCATGGCAACCCAGGGACAGCTGGTAGTGACTGATGTAGAGAAGAAAACAGTCTCCGTATTTTCTGACTACTGAACCTTATAATTTTTTGGTGAGAAGCAAACTACAAACTGCAGCCTCACTGCATCATCGTATTTTACAAACTTTAAGTTTTTAGTTTTATAGGAAATAGATGTTGTTGATTTTCTTTTGTTTTGTTGATATTGTTGTTAAATGTGTATGTGGGTGTGGGAACTGGTAAAGATGTCTTTTTTGGAAATACTTTGTAGTTGTTTCTGTAATTTGAACCATGATTTTGTAATGCTGTAGGTCATGTGTACATGTATAATATTATAGCTATCCTTGTTGATATCCTTGTACTACTGTACCTACAAATTATGTAATACTACAATGTCTTTGTAATACTAGAGTGTGTGGGATGGCAACTTGCAAAGGTGTAACTTTATTATAACTCCCTTTTACATTGCGAAAAATAAAATCAAATTCAAATAAAGTCAAATAGAGTATACTAAGAAATAAAAAAAAATCAGGATCAGATTTTGTTCTGTCCTACATACAAATGTACTTAGTCTAGTAGTTGATCTTGTATTTGCTTTAATAAGTTTGTTTCTGATTTGCCCATTTTCTAACAGTCTAGCAGTTAGATCTTGGGGTCCTGTCATAACCCATCTCGATTCTGCCCCCAGACATCTGCTTGTAGATAAGTCAGTACAAGCTTGTCTTACCATAGGGGACTATGCAAAGTAAATACATTTGCATATGGTCCTTAGGAGTTAGGGAAGAGACATGTTAAACCAGTTTTTCTAGTTAGCTGTACTTGTATTGAATTGTTCTGTCAGTTTATCCTAATAACGATGAAGCAGAGTGATGGATGTCACTCGAAACGCCCGGAAGTAAATCTCGGTTTTTATCCAGTTATAGAGATTGAAGTTTGAACTGTACTTTGGGTACAAGCTGATGTCATCTGATACATGTACCAGTAAGGAACCAGGATGACACATCCCTCCATCCCAAGGTATTCCTGTATACAAGGGCAATTGTTTCATTTATACTTGGTGACAACACCCTTTGTCAACTACAATTTTGTGATTTTATAAAACACCTGGATAAAAAGGTACAAGTACTCTAAAAGCGGAGAACTTTGACAGGGATTTAATTTTGCAGTATGAACAAAATGGGCTGTTAAAGGTGATTTCAACTTAAATAGCAGCTGTAGAATACAGACACAAACAGACGAAAAAATTTTGCAGTTGATTTTAAGTTCACATGCAGTGAAGACTCTGAGGTTATTTTGAAACCAAGAACCTAAAACTACCGAGAACATTTCCCTTTTTAGTAACAATATACAATAGCTGTAACTTGATTTACACCATTGTCAGCCATGGTGGAAACCCGATCTGTGTAAACAAAGAGCCGTGACAAACACCTGCATGCACAGGTGGGCAAGCGGAACTGTAACGTTGGAAGGCTTTACACGTCACAAGGTCAACAAAATGGGAGCTGCACCTTCAAGTTCGGGGACTCATTTCAGGGAAGAACTGACCTGCAGCATCTGCCTGGAGCTGTTCACCAGGCCCAAGGTGCTGCCCTGTCAGCACACTTTCTGTCAGGACTGTCTACAGGACCATGCAGGGAGGGGAGGGGCCTTCCGGTGCCCAGTCTGCCGTCAGCAGGTCAGGCTGCCACCCCAGGGGGTCACAGGTTTGCCAGACAATCTCATGGCGGCAAATATGTGTGAGACTGAGCAGCAGACTTCACTGTCAGGAGAAACAAGGGAGCAAGCCCAGTCTGGAAACAGGTGCAGCTTTCACCCCTCAGAGGAAGTCAAACTCTACTGTAAACAGTGTAACATGCCAGTTTGTACTAAGTGTTGTGAAGAAGGCCATGACGGACATCCTACCACAGGCCTTCAAAAAGCTGCACAGGAAAGGAAATCTACAGTCCAGGCCTTGATCAATGAGGGGAACCAAAGAAAAGGGGAGCATCAGGCTAAGAAGGTGCCATTTGGTGGAGGAGGATCGGGAACGGGACAGTTTTCATATCCACATGGTGTTACAGTGTCTGATGAAGGGGAGATTTTTGTTGCAGACAAGCTGAACCAGAGAATCCAAGTCTTCACCCTGCAGGGAACATTTGTGAGGCAGTTCCCAACACTCCTGTCAGGTGGACTGAAGATGTACCCACATGATGTGGCCCTGGACGGGGAGGGGAACCTGTGGGTGGTGGGGAACACAGTGTTTGCTGAGTTTGCTCTGCAGTACAACAAACAGGGCAGGATGCAGGGGAAGTTTGACCTACAAAAGACAGATTGGAACAGAGGAGTTGCTGTGGACACCAGGAGGAACCATATCCTCATCACACAAACGATGGGAGACAGCTCCAAGACGCATGGTGAAGTTTTGTTATTCCGGCCAGATGGGACACTTGTGATAACTGTGGGTCAGCAGCAGGGGATGAAGTACCCACGGTACATCACTGTGGACGGGGAAGGGAACATTCTTGTGTCAGACTGTGACAAAAGCTGTGTCCATGTGTACAACAAGGACGGACAGTTTCTGTTCAAGTTTGGAGGTGAGGGAAGTGGTGAAGGTTGGCTGTGGTCTCCTAAAGGCATCTGTACAGACAGGGCAGGTAACATCATCGTGGCAGACAGTGGAAACAGGCGTGTGGAGATGTTTGACAAGACAGGAAAATTCCTCAAACACATCACTACAGACATGGGGGAGCCACAGGCTGTTGCCATGGCAACCCAGGGACAGCTGGTAGTGACTGATGATGACAATGGCACAGTCTCCATATTTCACAGCTACTGAACCTGAGTCATTGGAGGAGCAAACTGTGCCACACTGCAGTCTCACAGACTCTTATAAACTTTGCAGTTTCTTATATACATTAGGAGCTACTTTTGTAGACATATTTTAAAAGCAAGTGACCTGTCCCATTTAATAGTTCATGCTGTAACTTGTGTAAGCCATGTGTAGATATTCATGATTTTGTTTTGCACATTACATTGATGAAATCGTCTTAAATACGACATACATTTACAACTATCAAAATTTGAATACAATAAAAAATATCTGCATATCGCTATTCTTCATATCAAATCCAATTTGGTAGAATTGTAGATGATTAACTGAAGGTAATGGTAAGATATAAGCTTGAAGCTGAGGACAAAACATTTAATGCATGAGTTTGATTTTGACAACTACTTAGGTTTTAAGGAAGATTTTTTTGCCAGGTCAATAATGATAAAATTATGACTGCATTGTGTAATGTTAATGGAGCTTGTATATTAGAGACTACAGTTCTTTTGTTTCAAAGCTTTAACAATAGGGACTTCCTAAAGATTCAAGCGAAATGTCAACATTTGCAGTCTGTGTTCAGTGATTTTATCAATAATTGTTGTTATTGAACATTGCTGTGAAAAAATTATCATGTACACTTTGTTTCCTTACCAGTGTGTGTGCATTGTTGTAAGAGTAGTATGGACGGTATAAATATATAATACAACACCACATATTCCAAGTAGCCCAAGAAAACACATCTAACAAAACACTGCTAAACGCACCAGATGTGTGTATGTGTGTGTGTGTGTGTGTGTATGTATGTGCGTGTATGTGTGTGTGTGTGTGTGTTTGCGTGTATGTGTGTGTGTGTGTGTGTGTGTTTTTGTGTGTGTGTGTATGTGTGTGTGTTTGTGTGTGTGTTTGTGTGTGTATTTGTGTGCGTGTGTGTGTATGTATGTGCATGTATGTGTGTGTGTACATTTTGTGTGTGTGTGTGTGTGTGCGTGTACATTTTGTGTGTGTGTGTATTGTGTGTGTATTGTGTGTGTGTTTGTGTTCATGTGTGTTTGTGTGTTTGTGTGCGTGTGCGTGTGTGTGCATGTGTGTTGTTGTTATTATAAGTGTTTGACCTTACCGGTTTGACCCCTGCCCTACAGGCATCACAGAACCATGGCTCTGTGGAGGAGGAACTCTGGGAGCTGGAGGTTGAAGCACTGTCACTCACATGCTCACCATAGCAACCTGCACAGCAACAGCCAATCAGATTGTAGTACTTTCCAAATTTACTCACATCAACAGCCAATCATATTGTAATCATTTTGAATTCAGAAGGACTTCAGGGATTCTAAATCTCCATGATGAATTCTCAGACTCTGAAATGAAATATCCGGACAACTACAAGTGCTATAACAATACCTTTGGTATAAGGAGGTACTATATGGTCTTTTAGATAACACATAAGCCTTAACATAGATTTATGATGTTGTACATGACCATACCTTCATGAACAGCATTTCCACAGTTGTCACATTCCACAATCTCATCGTCTTCCTCACTGCAAATCAATTACAACAACAATCATACACTTTACGTCCACGGAAGTAAACATATCATTTATTCAGGCAAATAGATAGATTTGGAAATGTTTAGACATGTCATGTACAGTCATGTTTATTTTTGTGCAGTCAAAGTCATAGTCTGTATAGACTGACTGACATAAGTGACAGAATGATAAACACAATGATAGCAGTTGCTGCAATAGGAGGTAGACAGTAGCAGTAGTAGTAGACATATCAAGTAGATACAGATACATAATACAGGACCAGCTACACCACGTGCCTGTGAAGCTGGCGTGTTACAATAAGGGCAGTTACATTTTGTATACCAGCTGTATACTATTGCAATAATAGTAGATACAGTTACAGCATCCACTATCAATCTTAAGTCACTGGTGCCTGAACCATGAATCATGTAAATTGTTTTTCTGGTGATTATTGTGTCATAGTAGCAATTTTACAAAAAGATTTCTGTACAAGATTTTATTCTGGATATCCATGGGGTTCAAGACTTGTGACGACAGGAGAAGTCGTTTCTTATTTCCCTGTGGCTCACCTGACACTCCCCAGACATATGGAGCAGATCAGAACCTTCAGGTGGCCGGACAGCTGCACTTCACTCGACTGCAGATAGGGGGCAGCACAACACAGTTTGGTCATTATGTTCTCATATACATCTGTATACATGTACATGATGCAGCAAAAACTACTGCACTTTTGCTTATCAAACTCATAATCTGTCACAGTTTATACCACTGGAACACTTACAGCAGCCCACATGTATGTACATTGTATGAACTACAGTCAAACTTGCCCAAGACGACCACCCGGGGGACCGGAAAAAAGCGGTCGATTTGGACAGGTGGTTGCTGAGAAGAGTATCGACTCAAAACATGCCCGATGCAAAGTATAAATGGTTGCCGTTGTGTTTAATGGCAAATAGCAAGCACACTGCACGCACGCAAAAAAGCGAGGTCTTTAATGTCAAATACAGCACGCGCACTGTAAACTGTAAATTTAACCTCAAAATTCGACGCAAACTGGCCGATTTCGGTACAAAATCGCGCTAATTATCATCAGAAATCGATGAAAACCTCAATTTTATGGTCGTTACGGGTCCCAATTTGGGCCGGTCGCGGTCCCGTTGGCCAGGTGGTCGTTGAGAAAAGGTCGCTTAATGCTTACGTCAATGGGAAAATAAATCGGGACCGAGAAAAAGCGGTCGAAATGGCCAGGTGGTCGCTGGGAAGAGGTGGTCGCTCGGGCAGGTTTGACTGTACTAGTTACAGAACCGTGTAGTTACAAACAACAACCAAAGTTACCAAACAAAAATGATTATGTTGCAATGGAATTAATCATTCAGTGATGGTTTGAGTTGTATACACAAAGTAAAAATTGCTTACAAACAAACTTATGATAAGTCCTCTGGTCATTCTTAAAAAGTAATCATCAAAAGCAATGGCTAACTTATCTCAAAACAAACAAACAACAAACGTACCTGTGCTTGTCTTAGCCTTACAGCTTCCACCATTTTGGCCATGTTGAGTGAGCGAGAGCTGCTCGAAACAGCGCTGTTGTTGTCCGATTCAAAACAAACAAACAAACAAACAAACGTACCTGTGCTTGCCGCAGCCTGACAGCCTCCACCATCTTGGCCATGTTGAGTGAGCGAGTGCTGCTCGACAAGGCATTGTTGTTGTCCAATTCAAAACAAACAAACATACAAACAAACGTACCTGTGCTTGCCGCAGCCTGACAGCCTCCACCATTTTGGCCATGTTGAGTGATCGACTGCTGCTGGAAATGGCGCTGTTGTTGTCTGACTCAAAACAAACAAACAAACAACAAACTTACCTGTGCTTGCCGTAGCCTCACAGCCTCCACCATTTTGGCCATGTTGAGTGACCGAGAGCTGCTGGAAACGGCGCTGTTGTTGTCGGATTCTTCGTCCTCTCCGCCATCTGAACTCCCACTGTCGGCTGAACCGCTGTCAGCCGCGCTCTCAGAACCGCTCCCGCCCGCATCTGTGTGGTAGTTTCCGTCAGTAGTTAAAATGTTTTTGATTTCGTGGAACACCACACCTGTCTCCCTGCAGTGTATGCACTACAGGTACTGAACTACAGAAATGCTTTACCTAAATGCATTTACTTAAAAGAGTGAAACCCTCTTCTTGCCTTATGTAATGTTACATTCTCCGTAACCTATTAGCAATACAAAGCTGGTGTTAAACAGCTACTATGATCATTATATAAACATTCTGGAGGTAAAACTGCTAAAACTGCTAAAATTTCTTAGTTTTCGTTTCAACAACGTGACAGTACGACAACAGACATTGTGCCAACAATAACTGAATAAGATCACAGCCTTTTATTGTACATATTCTGAGTTACAAACTCCTTTAACCCCCTCCCTCCTGCATAACCCCATATCCAAAGCAGATGTAGTATCACACAGTTACTGCTGTGGGAGGCTAAGGGTTACATGTAATTAAGGCAAAAACAGCTACTACAGTATGCTGAGGGTTAAGAAAGGCTGTTCACCTCTGCCGGGGTCCAGCTGGTAGTCGCTATCGTTGTCGCTGTCGTCTGACCCGAAGGCCACCTGCAGCAGGTGAGACTCTACGGGCTTCACACGACGCTTGCGGGGGTCACGTTCCACTGGGGGGAAATATTGATTATTGATTGATTATTGATAAGTGAGAAGGCGACCTGCAGCAGGTGTGACTCCACGGGCTTCACGCGACGCTTGCGGGGGTCACGCTCCACTGGGGGGGGGGGGGATATTGATTATTGATTGATTATTGATAAGTGAGTAGGCGACCTGCAGCAGGTGGGACTCTACGGGCTTCACGCGGCGCTTACGGGGGTCACGTTCCACTGGGGGGGAACATGGAGGGATTGATTATTGATTGATTATTGATTGATTATTGATAAGTGAGAAGGCAACCTGCAGCAGGTGGGACTCCACGGGCTTCACACGGCGCTTACGGGGGTCACGTTCCACTGGGGGGGAAATATTGATTATTGATTGATTATTGATAAGTGAGTAGGCGACCTGCAACAGGTGGGACTCTACAGGCTTCACACGCCGCTTACGGGGGTCACGTTCCACTGGGGGGGGGGGGAAATATTGATTATTGATTGATTATTGATAAGTGAGAAGGCGACCTGCAGCAGGTGGGACTCTACGGGCTTCACACGCCGCTTACGGGGATCACGCTCCACTGGGGGGAAATATTGATTATTGATTGATTATTGATAAGTGAGAAGGCGACCTGCAGCAGGTGGGACTCTACGGGCTTCACGCGGCGCTTGCGGGGGTCTCGCTCCACTGTGGGGGAAATATTGATTATTGATTGATTATTGATAAGTAAGAAGGCGACCTGCAGCAGGTGGGACTCTACGGGCTTCACACGACGCTTGCGGGGGTCTCGCTCCACTGTGGGGGAAATATTGATTATTGATTGATTATTGATAAGTAAGAAGGCGACCTGCAGCAGGTGTGACTCTACAGGCTTCACGCGGCGCTTGCGGGGGTCACGCTCCACTGGGGGGCAAAATATGGAACAAATGATTGACTCGAACAGTCTTCTTCGTTTCACAACCTCTTTTTATTCTTCTGCAGACGTTTCGGTGACTGTCTGTCACCTTCATCAGTGCAAAATGAAATATACTAACGTTACTCGGTGCGATATGACCTATACAGTGCAAATCGAACTAAACCTATTGTGACGTAATTACTTGACATGGAATGTTCTCGAACGTGATACGTTAATCATCCTTGCCACTTTGTGATGTAGTGGCAAGGATGCGGTCCCAAACATGGCTAAGTTTGGCTAAGTCCCAAACATGGCTAAGGTCATATTGCACCGAGTAACGTTAGTATATTTCATTTTGCACTGATGAAGGTGACAGACAGTCACCGAAACGTCTGCAGAAGAATAAAAAGAGGTTGTGAAACGAAGAAGACTGTTCGATTGATCTACCAACCTGATGAAACTATTTACGGAAATGATTGACTGATTGACAGGTTGAAAGGCGACCTGTGATAGGGGATCATGAGACTCAACAGTGCCTTCACATGCTGCTTATGAGGGTCACGACGAAATGGGGGGAAGAAAAATGGAGGGGTTCATTGATAGGTTGTCGTTGATAATAACTTGATTGATTGATCGATGGCTGAGAAGGCACGCTGTGATAGGTGAGACTAAGAAGGTCTTATTAAAACCTCCTTGGTGAGACTACAGCTTCACATGCTGTATATATGTATATTTTACATTTTACAGACCTTTGATCTTATGCTACATGATGTCTATAAACTATAAAGTCATTTTATCTTATTGACTCTAGCATAAGATGCACACCTGCCTATTTCTACCTTGTGCAGCTGAGCTAATATCACTACCTATTCTTAAAAGAAATAACAATTCTAGCATCCCATTGACTGTGTCAAAGGGACTACTAGCTAATCCATTGATTGATTGATTGATTTAATTATTGATTGATTGATTTAATTATTGATTGATTGATTTAATTATTGATTGATTGATTGACTGATTGACAGATTGGGTACTCACACATGGCTCGGAACAAGAACCCGACGTCATCTGGAACATCGCTGCCCTCATCGTCTGAACGACCTTGGTCCGACATGTTGCACCAAGGTCACAGCTTCACAGTTCTGGAATCTGAAATTCCTTAAGTTAAGGGAGACAAATGTCAATGACTCAAACTATTTCTTGCATTCAGTGTGGAAACTTCTTCCCAATGCTGTAGTACAGTCAAACCTGTACATTTAGTGACCACCTCTGTATTAGGACCACCTAGCCATTGAGGCCACATTTTTGGATATCCCTTTGAATCTTTTACCAGTCCTGTCTGTAGTGGCCACCTGTCTAACGTTATGTACAATGAACTGAGTTTTCTTCAAGTGTGAATTGATGAAATAAGGACAGGTTTGGCTGTATCATGAGTCTTGTTCAAGATGATATAGAATCACTGAATATGAATCATATAACCTGACACAACGCACCATTGGTGTTCTTAAGTTAGGGTATCGAATTTCAAATCTGGCCGCATCCTTTGTGATTTTTGGTACCTGATTTTCTAGGATGGATTAGTCTATTTCAACAGATGGGGAGGGGTGTTAAGTAGTATTGATGTACATAACATATAGAATATGTCTGTGAAAATTAATCAAAATAATTGATTAGTTTAAAGGTACCAAAATAAAGAAGTTAACATTCTTCAGTCCCCCTGTTTTAGCGAAATGGTAGGACCCAAGTTTCACACTACCATGATTCAATACAGCACAGACATAAGGCCGGTTTCTATAATATACGAATACACTAAATGTTTCCAACAGACTTGTGTTGGAACTACGGAAACTTCTGCACGAAATACAGCCTTCAAATGCAACATCCAGGCTTTTAGTCCGCATTTTTGCCCCTTTATTCCGACCTACCTTTATTTCCTGTATCTGCTTTGCTTTGTCACAGCGCAGAGCTTTGAAACCCGCTCTTTGTTTGAGATTTCTCAGCTGCCTGTCAAATTAATATCAAATTATGATACTATGAAAAGAATAATCAACTATGATGAGATTTTGTTCACGTTATTCGAGATGAAATTTTGTTACAACGAATTTGCACGAGATTTTTGAGAAAGATTAATTTGCTAACTTTTATTCAGGCATTGATATTTTTATACACAGGCCGCCTACATCCGGGACCTTCCCGTCCGTTCACATCGCAGTTCTTGCGAAGGTTGTCATTTCTTCATCATTTCTGCAGCGCTAAAAACCGGCAAACATGGCAGAAACAGACACCAAACTGCCGCACACGAGAGGGAAGGGTGTTTGGGGCATCATCAGGAAGCTGTTCGTGCCGCACCACGAGCCGTCGGTAAGGTTTTGAGCGACGCGAGCCGTGTTTTTATCCCCGCCAAGGTCGCGCGGTACCAAAAAATATGGCTGCAGTATTTACGGGGGGAGGGGGGCGCGACCTTGGCACCGCACCTTAGCGTGTCGTCTTGTGCCAAACTGCACGTAGCCAACCCCTGGGATAAATTTGTACTGTTTTCTGTATAGATGCAAACCAATGGTTGTCGTAGAAATGACGTTTGGAAGGACATACAAAACACGTAATGGTACCAAAATGAAATTATAGTGATAGAACTCAGACTGTGACTGCAAGAGCAAATTATTAAATTTACGTGCATGGGTTTATAAAATCATTAACAGACTGTAGGTTTTTGTTGTAGCTTGACGTCATTTTGTACTTTGAGTATTTAATTTCTATGGAGAAAAACAATAACATGATGAAATGGCAGTGTTATATTTACATGTAACTCCTTGTTTGTTGCAAGGCCATGAGGTTGACATATGATCTGGGTCCATGTTTGGTTTTGGCCTGTCCCTTTTAACTACTAGTAAAAAAAGTTTTGCTCCTTTTGGTTTAGATTGAAAATGCTGAAATAGTCTGCTGTAGTTAAAGACATTCATGAAACCAGAACAGTGTACAAAATACTTTTCTGAGCCAGGTTGCACACTGGTTGCACAGTGTGCAACCTGCGGCTAAAACTAGGTTGCACAATTGAATTTCAAGTTGCACCACCTACAATTTACTGATTTCTGAAAAAAAAGGTACATTACATACATAAGATTTACATCACCTTTTACTATCATATTACTTATAAGCATGTTTGTTTCAAGTAAATTGAAACTCAAAATGCTCAAAATCTAAGCTGTGCAACCTGAGTTCAGAAGTAAGTTGCACGAAGCAAAATGTGGTTGCAATGTGCAAGTGGTATTTTGCACGCTGCCAGAATAGAGAAAACTCTTATGACTCTAGATGCCTCAAACTGTCAAGTATAACTTTTTTTAAACATGTGAGCACATATTGTAAAACTTACTAGATTTAGTGTTCTCCCTGCCACAGCAACTTGTAACTAAGGCAGATTTGGTGGCAAAAGTTTACCTCGATAGGGGGGGGGGGGGTTAGAGATGGAAGCCACAAACGTCGGCCTGATTGGTTGACAGATTGGCCAATCAGACAACAGCATTTTTTTCTCTCCCATCAGTGCCCCAAAAGTTCCATCATCACAGCTGCTTTTAGAATTTCTTTCATAGTTTTGTTTCAGAGATACTTAAAGTAGTTACAATTTGTTGTATTATATGATGTGCATGTAGTGCTGTTTTCTTTCAGTATCTAAAATTCATTTTTGTGATAATAAACACACAGAATTTGAACAGGTTTTAAAGATACCTTGTGGCAGGTCATGTTTGTACATTGTATCTTGCCTCTATATAGGTAACAAACAGGTTTGCTGACAATGTGTTTTGCAGAAATGTGATGCCAACATGACACGATCATTTCTCTAAGTCTAACGGCCCAAATTTTTTCCATTTCTAGCTATGGCCACTGTTCCTTGTGGTTGGGCTTGGAGGTTGTGTAGCGGGAGGATATTTACTGAGGTTGGCTCTGAGGAGTCCCGATGTGTGGTAAGAAATCTACAACAAAACAACAGCTCTTCCAACAATATCCCATCCATGTCCAACCCTTACATCTTTCTCCCAACATCTCTTACAAGCCAACATCAACCTCAACATTGCTAACAAATACTCGCCAGTTTCTCATAGTCATACAAACCAAGTCAGTGTGCCAAAACTTTTATGGAATCCAAAACAAGTCCAAAACAAAACAGCTATCTTACCACCTGAAAAAGACTTAAAAGTTTGTAAAACAGTATCAATCACAATGTTTCTTGCCCAAGGAATTGGAAAAATGTTTTGTTTTTATCAATAACTAAGATTGACTTGGTTTTGATTGCTACATCCCACCTTTTACCCTATGATAATA
The DNA here is from genome assembly GCA_019207045.1 of Branchiostoma floridae x Branchiostoma belcheri. Lineage (NCBI taxonomy): Eukaryota > Metazoa > Chordata > Leptocardii > Amphioxiformes > Branchiostomatidae > Branchiostoma > Branchiostoma floridae x Branchiostoma belcheri. Next base: position 945,252 of record CM033038.1, on the reverse strand, counting down.
ATTTACTCTCCACTAAGCTTGCAGCAAACCATTCTTTTATGTATATGAATGTCTTAAGATTTACTTTTCCTCCCCACCCCCCAGCTCTGTTTTGCGGCACCATCTGCATGCTCTTCTTCTACAGTCACCAATCCTGAAGTTTCTTCATTTCTACAGGACTGACACCACCATTCATTACTTTATTGCATCTTTCAATCCCTCTTAAATGACTTAATCTATCCATGCCATTCTTCCTAATTTGCGCATGTTTCGTCCCCTGCTACAGTTCATCCCTCATGTTCCTTCCCATCACAGGGCTGATGCTACTGCTCCATATTTCATCTCGATTTCATTCCTGCTCACAGAATGTCTAATATCACAGCAACGTACATGTGCTCTGTTTTATCCATCCGTGCCTCTACTCCTAATCTGCACATCCCTCCCATTCCCTCCATTCACAGGGCTAATGCTACTGCTCCATACAGAATCTTGATTTCAATCCCTCCTTTATTCACGGCATTACTTCAGCTGCCTTTACACCTTCACAATGTTACAGTTACACTGACTTGCATGTACTTTGCTCTATCTCCCCATACCTAGGTACCTCAGCTCCTAATTTGCACATATCTTTATATTTCCTAACCAAGTTTCTACTCCACTGCTAGTCACCACCCCAGTTCCTTTTACTGCACAGAACTGATGGCGCTGCTGATTATTTCATCATGATTTCAACCCCTCTATAACTGCTCTATCCACCTATGCCTCTGCTCGTTATTTGCACATCTCTTAAATATTAATTAAATAATATTCTTGACCATGTTTCTACCCCACTGCTAGTCACAACCCCTTATTTCACAGCACTGATGCTGGTGCTCAATATTTCATCTTGATTTCATCCCCACTTTAACTGCTCTATCCATCCATGCCTCTTCTCCTTATTTACACATCTCTTAATATTGATTAAATGATATTCTTGACCATGTTTCTACCCCACTGCTAGTCACCACCCCTTACTTCACAGAACTGATGCTGCTGCTCAATATTTCATCCTGATTTCATCCCCTCTATAGCTGCTCTAACCTCTATCCATCCTTGCCTCTTCACCTAATTTGCACATATCTTTACATTTCCTAACCAAGTTTCTACCCCACTACTAGTCACAGAAATGATGGCGCTACTCTTAATTTCATCATGTTTTCAAATTCAACCCTCTGTAACTGCTCTATCCATCCATGCCTCTCCACCTAATTTGCACATGACTTTACATTTACAAAGATATTTCTACCCCATTGCTAGTCACCACCCCTTACTTCACAGAACTGATGCCACTGCTGATTATTTCATCATGATTTCAACCCCTCTTTAACTGCTCTATCCACCTATGCCTCTTCTCCTTATTTGCACATCTCTTGATATTAATTAAATAATATTCTTGACCATGTTTCTACCCCACTGCTAGTCACCACCCCGTACTTCACAGCTCTGATGCCACTGCTCCATATTTCATCTTGATTTTAACTGCTCTATCCATCCATGCCTTTGCACCTAATTTGCACCTATCGTATAACCGATCCTCTCCCGCCCCCCCCCCCCCCCCCCCCCCTCCCCAGCTCATCCCTCTGCTAGTGTTAGTGGGAGGTGCGGGTTGTTGTGCAGGCCTGTATATGGCGAGAATGGCCATTAAACACCCCGATGCTTCGTAAGTCTCATTTCCTTTCCACTTCCTTACTTCTGCTGAGGTTTGTAGTTACAGAATAGACCCAGACAACTGGTCATACATGACAACAGATGCCACACCAGTGTTGATTCTTGGATTTAAAATTGGAAAAAAAAGGCTGAGTCTGAAAGGAAAGTGTGTACATGTACCTTGGTTCAGACTTTCCTTTCAGACTTGAACCCCGTTGAAGACATTCATTACATTAGTCACGTATGAGCACAGTTAATAGAATTTTAATTTAACAATGTGGTATACCTGAGGTACGTGTTTATACCTTTAAAAAGAAGTCATTGTTAGATTAAAATTCTATTAACCAGACTTGAAACCCTTCTTCAGGGTGTGAACATTTGAATACAGACTCAAGTTTTCCCCCCAGCCCTTTGTTGCTGAAATTATACTTTAGAATGTCAGGGAACAAATCAATCATTTCAACTCATTGAATGAAGTAAACTTGTGTGGCCTTCTGTCTAGTTGTTTGGTTTCCTTCTGTAACAGACACCGCTAACCCAGATCATGTCAAACCTTCAGCAATGTTTTCTATCCATGGTTTAACCCTGGGCATCGGTTTAACCTCACTCAGGCTGCCCAGTGCTTCTTGTGCTTCTTCTCAGTTATACTCACTCTGCTTTTCCATGGTTCCATTTCATTCTATTTAACACATGATATCCTGCTGTATTATCTAGTAATATATTTCATATTATGCAAACAGTAAACTAGAACAAATACTAGTATACTAGTATCCATTATCACTGGTTATGTTAAAGTTTAAAGAATGTAAAATAGTGCTCAAATTTGCATGTACAATGTATTATGAAGAACAGTTTGTAGATTATTTAAAATCGTCAGAAGCTTGCCAGACTATTGGCTATCGTTTCCAAAACTAACACTCCAGTTACTAATAATACGTAGTGGTTTGAATACTATGGTTATCATTAGTGCTCAGTTCAAAGAGTTAGTGCAAATTGTATTGTCAGCTCTCGTATTCTGATGGGTACCTTAACTTAAGATTGTCACATTAAAAATGGTGTCACCGTTAGGCCTTCTGAACAATGTTTTTAACACCTCGAAATCTGAAGTCAGGGTTGGGCAAGTCCACTAGCCCGATTGTCCCGGGCAAGTTAAAGTGCTGATTGGGCAAGTACATGTCCTACCACACTCGCCCAATCAGTCAAGTAAGATTTTTCCAATGAGTGAGATTTTGATATACTTACTACTTTTCAGTCATGGCATCAAGCATTGGTCAACACAGAAAATAGAGCCAATATCAAGAATTTCATCGATGGAAGTGAAAATACATAGAAAAATGTCATTTAAATTTCGGGCAAGTGAAAAGTTGGTTCGGGCAAGTAAATTTTTTATGTACTTGCCCGATAGAACAAGTGAATTTTAGAAAACTTGTCCAACCCTGGAAGTGTGCATATCTCCGGAATTACTAATGCTGCATTAGTAGATCTCTTTAAACTTTAAAGTGCCGCCTTTTTTGATGTTGCAATCTTACCTATTGGTGTACCCAGTGGAATTATGAGTTTCCCTTACATTCATGCCCCATAGTTTTTCCTGTCCCGTGCTGATAAACTGTTTCCCTTTCCCCACAGCTGGGACAAGAAGAACAGCCCTGAACCGTGGAACAAAGTGGCTGCCACGGAACAGTACAAGGTGTTTGTTTGTTTGAACCTTTATTTATTCATGAGAAGCTCAAATCGGCCTGCAGGCCGCTTTTTATTGAGGTCGTGAGGGAGGTAAGGGTCAGATTAAATAAAGAATACATAGATATAGATTACATCGAGAGGTGAGATGCTCACATCACTTCAGTCCTGTTTAAGTTTTCCAGATTAAAGGATGGCATTCTACCTTTGATTGTGAGCTCTGCTATGTTACTTGTTGAGTAAGAATGGAAGCATCAGATGAGTCTTTGACTTGTCTGTACATGAATACTGCATGATGTATTGTCATTGAAATGAAATCAACTTGTACTTTTACCGTTGTAAATATCTTTTATTGTTATCTGTTTTCTTGCTTATTTCTATCTGTGTGTTTTTTTTTGTTTGTTTTTTTGTCTTACTAACTTACTGACTTAGTTTCCTGGTTGGATTTTATTGTACTCATTTCAACAGTTGAAAGTAAGAGATTACATGCACGTGACAGCAGAAGTCATGTGGAACTCTTTTGCTGTGCTAATTTGAGGGCCTTGAGTCTTGTGAAACCAATGACAGATCCTAACGTCCTTGTTTTTCCTGTGTTTCAGTTCTACTCCCCCAACATTGACTACAAGAAGCTGGAGCCCCCACCCAAGTACTGAATGGATGGTCCCTAAACATGCTGCAGCTGGCATCCAATCAGAGGACTCGTGGCTGAAGCCGACTTAGGTTGTGAAGGGTTAAAGGATGATTAAAACATGGTTTAAAATGTGTCTTAGCACAAGTGTGGGAATTCTGAACAGTTTATTTACAGAAATATGAAATAGTGGTTTTATGTTGATCAAGAATGGCAGGAACATTTAGTGTCTCTCAGTTTTGCCTCAGAAAAATAAACATTTCTCAATGTAGTCCACATGCAGGGTTTTGGTAATGGTAACCATGTATGAATAAGAGCATTTTCTGCTGCTGAATACTGTTCTTCTACATAGTAACCGTAACCATGGATACCTGTTGCTATGAAGTAATGCTCTCTGCAAGTAACCATATCAGAACTCGCTCCACAAGAAAACGGATTTTTCTACCAAATTCATGTGATTGTTGCCATAGTAACCATAACTATGGTAACACCACTGCAACTGTAACCAAGGTAACGCCACAGCGACTGTAACCAAGTTAACGCCATAGCAACTGTAACCAAGGAAACCACAGCATGTAGTGACTGCTATCAGTGTAACCAGCACACATGTACAAACAGCAGTATTGGATGTACCATGTTCTGGGCTGTGATGTATAAATAAAGACACTTGTGAATGTGTGGAAGATGGGAGTACTAGTCTGTCTGGTTGGGAAAACGTTAGCCTCTACCAGGCTCCAGGTATTGTTGGTTAGCCTCTACCAGGCTCCACGTATTGTTGGTTAGCCTCTACCAGGCTCCACGTATTGTTGGTTAGCCTCTACCAGGCTCCAGGTATTGTTGGTTAGCCTCTACCAGGCTCCACGTATTGTTGGTTAGCCTCTACCAGGCTCCACGTATTGTTGGTTAGCCTCTACCAGGCTCCACGTATTGTTGGTTAGCAGGGCTCGAAATACCACCTGCATATGCAGGTTAGTGCAGGTTAAATTGGAGCTGTGCAGGCATTTCTTGTGTCTACCTGCACCTAACATGCACTGGTCCATGTACTGGGTATATGCAGGTTAATGCAGGTAAAATTGGAGCTGTGCAGGTATTTCTGGTGTCTACCTGCACCTAACCTGCACTGGTCCATGTACTGGGTATATGCAGGTTAGTGCAGGTAAAATTGGAGCTGTGCAGGTATTTCTTGTGTCTACCTGCACCTAACCTGCACTGGTCCATGTACTGGGTACATGCAGGTTAGTGCAGGTAAAATTGGAGCTTTGCAGGTATTTCTGGTGTCTACCTGCACCTAACCTGCACTGGTCCATGTACAGGTAAAACTTGTCTTGTGCAGGTAATTTTCAAGGTTACCTGCACCAGTGCAGGTATGCAGAAAAAAGTATTTCGAACCATGGTTAGCCTGTACCAGGCTCCACCTATCGTTGGTCATATAGTAGACATTGGACAAATAGAGGGGAGTCGGCGGGCCATAGGAATTAGTACATTGGCCGTTGGTTCGACTCCCCTAAGTAATTAACCTGAGTACCATCCTCCGCAGTGACCACTGGCTCAGTATTTTCGCTTGCTAAGGCCACACCAATTTAATTTCTTGGTTCACAGATTTTTTCATAAAAAATATGGAGCGAGAGGGGGAAAAAAAAATAAAAATAAAAATCGTAAAATGGTTGGGATAAAGGTAACGGCTAATCCAAAACATAAAAAAGTTTTCAGCTTGATAAAAGTACAAAAACACTATTTTTGTACAGTAACAGCACCTGTACCCACACTTTAAGGAGCTTATAATATAAAGGCCAATTTGCTTCACCAGAAAGTTGGTGAATGGTTTCATTAATGGTGAAAATTTGCTGAGTGTTATTTTTTATTTTTTTTCCCAAAAAATAGGAGCGAGCGAATCGGTGAACCAAGAAATTAAATCGGTGTGGCCTAACCGTGGGGAAGTACAGAGCCAGCGGTCACTACTGAGGATGGTACTCAGGCTACAAAGTAGAAGAAATCATTCTTTATTCAGAGAAAAAAGAAAGTTACTATTCCCTCTATTTGTACAATATCTGCTTTAAGACCAATGAAAGGAGTAGCCTGGTAGAAGCCAGGAAAACGATCAGAGTTGGATTGTGTGTGTGTGTGTGTGTGTGTGTGTGTATGTTTGTGTGCGTGCGTGTGTGTGTGTATGTGTGTGTGCGTGCGTGTGTGTGTATGTGTGTGCGTGCGAGTGTATGTGTGTGCATTGCCATGAGAGAGAAAAGGGGGAGTTCGTCTTATTAGTATTGCTTGAGCCACATGCATGGTGTGCATTACCAAGGACTGCCGAGCATCCTTTGTTCCTACCAGTTAATCTTTTGGTGGTGACCAAAAGAACCTGGGCAAGAATCTCCCAGGAGAGCTGCTCGTGGGTATCACACTGGTGTGTCTGCCAGGGAGTCTCACACCAGTGTTTCGAGGGAATGTGGTGTTCTGCATTGGGTTATCAATTGGATTGTGAATAGGACAACTCTGAAGAGTTCTGAATGCTTAAGATTTGTGGCCGTATGTCGTCTGGTACAAATGTTTAGAAATTTTGGCTTGGCTTTACGGAGATCCAGTGAAATGACAGAATATGGTCATGAAACTTCTGCTGGTTTGTTTTCGATGATCTTGATTTTTTCAGTTCTTTCTAAATTATGATTGCCACTGTTGTATCATTGCAAACAATATTGTGTATGTTCGGCACATTCCTTAAATTGTTCAATACCTTTTAGTAATCTATAAGAATAACTGTGTGGAGGTAAGGAGAATTGTTCTGTGTATTATAACTTTTCCGCTTGTCCACCTGTGCATGCACGTGTTCGGCACGGCTCTTTGTTTACACGGATCAGGTTTCAGCCTCACCTGACAAGGCTAACAATGGCGTAGATCCAGTTAGCACATACATGAACAAGGTTACTGTAAAAATTGAAATGTTCGCAGCAGTTTAAGGTTCGTATTTTTGCAATGACTCTTCACCGTGAAGTTTCAAAACCACCGCGAAATGTTTTGTTCAATCTGTGACAGTGTTCTACCTTCTTTCAAAGTTAGAATTAACTCAAACAGCCCATTTTCTCCTTACTTCGAAATTAAATTCCCGTACACATTTCCCCTTTTACAGTACGGATACCTGTTGAACAGCGTGTATTGTGAGAACACGAAATTCGAAGGATGTTGTCACTGCGTACTAAAAAAGTAGGAACTGTTTTCTTCTATTAAGGAATGAAGGCATAGATGTTGAACCACTACAATGTGAAAGAAGCTCTCATGCTTTCATTAAATTCAAAGGTCATATCTTTGGACTTGAGAAAGTCATATTTGGTCCCTCGATTACTGATATGATCTATGCAGGGTTGACCCCAGTTGAGGTGCCGAAGATCACATCCTCAAACACACACACATACACACACACACACACACATACACACACACACACACAAACACACATACACACAGACACACACACCACACACGCACTCACACACACATACACACACAAACACACACACAAACACACATACACACACACACACACAAATACACACACACACACACACATACAAACACGCACACACACAGACATACACAAACACACATACACACACAAACACACGCACACACACACACACATACACACACAAACACACACACACACATACACACACACCGTGACACACACACATACAGGCACACACACACACATACACACTAACACACACACACACAAACACACACAGACATACACACACACATACACAAACACACACAAACACACGGAGACACATGCACATACACACACACACACAGACACACGCAAACACACGGACACACATACACACACACACACACATATTGCTGTTGGGATAGTGAGTAATTATAGAGGCGCATAGTACCTTTCTACTGTAATCTACGCCTGCATGACTATTACACCGTTGGGCAGCTTTTCTCTGGCCCAAAAAAACAACTTTCACTCAAAACTCGTAAAGCTGTGTATAGATTAAAATCTCTCATTCACCCATCATCTACTGGTTGTCCACCTGTGCATGCACGTGTTCGGCACGGCTCTTTGTTTACACGGATCAGGTTTCAGCCTCACCTGACAAGGCTAACAATGGCGAAGATCCAGTCAGCACCTACATGAACAACGTCACTGTAAACATTGAAATGTTCGCAGCAGTTTAAGGTTCGTATTTTTGCAATGACTCTTAACCGTGATGTTTCAGAACCACCGCGAAATGTTTTGTTCAATCTGTGACAGTATTCTACCTTCTTTCAAAGTTAGAATTAACTCAAACAGCCCTTTTTCTCCTTACTTCGAAATTAAATCCCCGTACACATTTCCCCTTTTAGAGTACGGATACCTGTTGAACAGCGTGTATTGTGAGAACACAAATTTCGAAGGGTGTTGTCACTGCGTACTAAAAGTAGGAACGGTTTTCTTATATTAAGGAATGAAGGCATAGATGTTGAACCACTACAATGTAAAAGAAGTTCTCACACTCAGTTAAATCTCAAGATAATCCGTTTGGAGTTAAGAAAGTCATATTTGGTCCCTAGATTGATGGTAATGATCTATATAACGACGACACACTGTACCACGACCTTTTGCCTCCGGTTAGTCAAATATGAATGAAACCATTGCAGCAGTTCACCGCCAAAACCTAACATGTGTAGCTTATGGGTTAGAAGTATGTGTGGAACAGAATTAAAGAAAAGTCCAGAAAAAGCATGTCCACTTGACCCAGTGGGTGTGCAGGTGGGATAGTGTTTCTGTGGCGGAGGGTTTTGTGTTGTGATAGCGAGTAATTATAGAGGCGGGGACGTTCACAAAGAAGGTGGGGGAGGAGGGAGATGATACTCCCGTGGGGGGAGAGGGGACAATGGTAAGGGGCACTGGAGAGGGGGGGGGGGGCGCTCCTTCAACTCAGGCAGAGATGCCCGCGGACAAAGTGGTACAAATAACGGGCCAGGGTACGTTGTTGTCACGATGACCAAGAAGAAGCTTAATATACAATAATAAGATACCCGTCGACAGCTATCAATTTCATTCATTACGTTATAAGAAGAAGCTTATTTGCAAGTTCGTCCCCGAGGGCTAATTGCAAGTACATGGTATGAACATAGTACATATACAAGTGACAATGGACAGTTAATACTTATGAACAATATTCTACTGTAATACTAGTGTTGGCTATTTCTAAACAGGTTGGGTTTGACTTCTTTTTTTGAAGCAGAGGGAGACGAAAACCCCCACCATTTCTAAAATTTGTGGGTTCTGCAATTTCAAGAGAGAAGTGGCTTTCTGTTCGTCTGTCCTTTTTTTGACCTCCTTGGTCTGTCAATGTGGGGAAGTTCGGATAAGTCTTTGTGGCTTCTCTAAACAGAGTGATTCTTTCGGTTTCGCTTCAATGAACATTTGGAAATAAAATGTGTTTCGTCTCCCACTGCCTTAGATGTACAGTATTTACAAATTCTTTCACACACTGGTAAGGACAATCAAAGAGGTTACTGGACTACCCTGCAGGAAAAAAACGTTTCCTGAGATTAAAATGAAAACCCGGAGTGTTACAGCTGGTTTGGCACCGCATGATCCTGTTATAACTTTTATTCAACTTTAAACCCCAACATTTAGATTCAGTTTTTCTTTTAATTATTAGTTTTGTGTTGAAATAAATGCTGACAATTTTGTCTGCCTGCTGTCTGCTGAAGTATATCACTCTGTATTAGGAGTGGGTACCGGTACAATAATATTGGCAAGAGTGGAGTATAGTAGACTGAGTCTGTAGTCATTTCTACCGACTTTTAAGGTCAATCGACAGGGGGCATTAAGCGTTGTAGGGTTTCAAAACGCCAGTAGTAGTCAAATGCTCCACAAAACAGAATTCTTTGTAACGGAATGGACAATTGTTTTGAGTATCGTCCATTTACAAGATTTCAGATAATGAATCAGGTCCAGTTTCAGGTCCGGACCTGGACCTGGACCTGATCCTCTGGACCTGAACCGGACCCGGACCTGAAGTTTCTATACCGGTACCCACCCCTACACCAGTCAAGGTCCTTATCTACTCCCGATGGACGAACAACACCCAGCCCTACTCTGTTTCCTTTGTACAAAGCTTGTTTCCATTGAAACGTGTAAGATGTCGTCAGTCTTCACGACTTGATATGAAACAAATTACCGGCAACATCAATGTTTTCTTCATTTCAACTCCAAGTAACTTAAAGCAAGTGTTGTTTTTTAAGCTGGCATGTCGCCAAGTTTTGCGTATGTGAAAGTTTTTACTCTAACGCACATGACTACGACACAAGGAGAGGCTACGCGGTTTGGGCATAGTACTAGTACCCTCCTACTGTAATCTACGCCTGACTATTACATCGTCAGGAAGCTTCTCCTTGGCCAAAAAAACAACTTACAAAAACTACAGATTAAAATTTCTCATTCGCCCATCTGTCTCGCCAAAGTTCTTACTAAGAATATTTCTGTATAAAGCCGATTCTCTTATATGTTTGTGAAATTTTCGGGCAAGAAGCCCATAACTGACAGCTCTCCAATAAAAATTTCACATGATCGCTTTTGTAGAAATACAATTTGAATTTCTAGAAATTTTACTTATTTGGCATCTAGAGCCAAGCTAGGCAGATTTCCTTTAGAATAAGATATGTGTGTGCGTGTGCTGGGGATATTATCTGCGCGTGTGATTCATAATTGGCTGCGCCTGTTACAGATGGGTCCTGATAAACATCCATTACAAGCTGACGCCCTTTTTTCAACACAACTCTGTTAAAAATAGTCATAGAAAGTCGATATAACGTTCACTACCATGAATTCACCAGGTTACATACTTACAACACTCTGATAAAATGCGTCTAAAGAGATCACCAATACAGTATAATAAAACATCATTCTGTTGAAAGTTACAAATTTAAAGTAAAGACGTAAAATATGTGACATCATGTCATGTCTACAGCAAATTAGCGGGAGTCACTAAAAGTACCACCCAGAATTGTCCTCTGTATCCGCTGTCATGAATATTTTAAATTTAATCCTTTCTCCTTAAGACTCCCTAAGACCCTCAGTCTTTGTTGTGGTCCATGTTTGATTGCTATCAGACATGTCACAAAATTGTTGAACACATCGATGTCTATCTATGCGACAATTTTGATATTTTTTGATATTCTAAGTTATATTCAATTGGTTATATCAGCAAAATTTGTAGAGAAAAAAATACTAGTCAGTATGAACAAGCTGTCGCTGTCGGCAATTTTTTGATTAGGTATTATTGTATATATGATTGGGTATTATTGTATGTATAATTAGATATTATTGTATTGTTGTAATAATAACAGCGATACAAAAGCAAGACTTAAGTGACGCCCCATGACTGCGCTATCCTTCTGTTGAGGGGTAATAAAGATTAAAAAGGCGCACGCTACCGAGAGAGGTGTGCACGGTAGGAGCGCCGCTTTTCAGCATTTCCGAGTTATTCTGCTGGAAAACAGGCTGGAATAACATGGCTGGTTTACACGGCTGGTTTAAGGTGTTCATCCTTGTGATGTTCGTTGCCTGCTTGACCACTGCCGAACAAGGTAAGCAATACTTGCTATAACCTAAAGCTGTTTGAGTTTTAGCGGGATAGTAGCTTTCAGCTCTGAAGCTGTCTTGGCGAGCACTCTGGACAGCACACACACATACACACACGCGCGCACACACACACACACACACATATACACACACACATACACACACGCGCGCACACACACACACACACATATACACACACACATACATACACGCGCGCGCGCGCACACACACACACACACACACACACACATATACACACACACATACATACACGCGCGCGCGCGCGCACACACACACACACACGCGCACACAAACACACACACACACACACACACATACATACACGCGCGCGCACACCACACAAACTGTACACACTTACACTTGACACACACAAACTCAACGCGCGTTTAAATCGTTCGTGGTCTCACCTGAGAAATGAGACGCAACTCAAAGTTCAGGCAGTACTCTGCTGTACATCAGTGTCCACCAACTCAAATCATTTATGGCCTTCGTCGGTCAGTACTGACCATGGTAAAACATTGTGACATCGGCCCTACAGCATTGGCTACGGCTTAACTGTCCTATACCAGAATGACTGTACTGCCACAAAAGGCACATCTGTAAGCAGACTCTGTTGCAAAGTTTTTTTTCTGTGTTTCCGCTTTTCTCCTGCGCTGGGCATCAGGAATTGTCTGTGTGGCGCAACGGCTAGAGCGTTCAGTACTTAGGCCCTGAGTTCAATACTCGCCATGCCCCTGCCCCCATGACGGTGGAGTGACGCCCACCGAGTCTCACGGCTTATCTGTCTAAAGGTGCCAAAAAAACACCTACGGGTTTGATGCTACCAGTGTGTCAACATCTGCACACTTGCCATGAAGACCCATGAATTCTTTTTTTGTATCAGGAGTGAGACAAAACGTCTTATCCCCACTATTGCAAAAAGGTCAGGATAAAGTACACAGGGCATGTGCTTAGAATGCCTGTGGATAGACACGCTAAAGCTAAGGGCACAACCCGTCGTGCGTGCAATTTGTCCGTACGTTTGTTTGTGAGGCCAGGTATTTCTTAAAACGTTCAGGCTGTACAGGGCTGTCGCGTCGACCCGTACTGGCACGTACAGGGGGCGAATCCGCAGCCTGATGGCACACAACGTTTTGCCCATGTTTTGGCACGTATGGCGGGTTGTGCCCTTAGCTGCACTGCACTGGTTAGCTAACAAAGCAAAAGGAAAACGGGGAAGACCGAAATTAACTTGGAGACAAATGGTACAGAGAGAACTTGAACAACTGAGGATTAACCTATAGGGAGCGGGAATCCTTGCTCAAAACCGTCCTGAATGGAGACTGCCCAATGTGTCACCACAACGGGAGGATCTAAGTGCTAAGTGTGCGTGTGCACCAGTCTAGCTTCTCCTGAATTACAAAAACCATCCTAATGATTACTTTAAAATTTGTGGCGATAGCCTTTTCAATTTAATTTTGTATCATCTTTCATCCAAAACAAAGAATGAATATGTGGACTGCCTCTCTGTCATGGGAAAGTAGTCAGTAACCCCTCTCGTTACCTGTAAAATGTGTTCCTATGGCTGCGATATACTTTTATGTTATCATGATGATCAAATAAACCATTGATTGATTAGATTCATTCATTGATTCATTCATTCATTCGTTGATTCATTCATTCATTCATACACCGTGTTGTATTTTATCTATATATTGCCAACCCGAGTAAACTCAAGTTTATCGCCAAAAAATATCAACAGGTGTGACACTTATCAGGGGTCGAAATACACATACTTAACTTGCAATTTGCACATAATTTTTTAGATTTGCACGTAAAAATATTCTGAACTTGCAATCTTGCATGTTGAAAATACCTGGCCTATAGTAAAAATACTGAGGCCAGGATGCCTTTGTTTGTCTGACGGGGATCGTCACCGGTCGTCAGTAGGTGTTATAAATAATCAAATTTGGCTTTGCTGCAAACTTACATGCTGATTATGTGGATATCTTTCCAAAATTTCTGTCTATATTTTTATGCGCCGATTTCTGTCCGCCAAAAGTGACAGAATGAGCAAAATTCTTATCTGTCCTGAGCAGCAAAATTCTGCCAAAGGACGGAATGATGGATGCTGGCTAGAACATTGCAGTATTTTGCATGTAAAGTTTTCAAATTGCACGTAAAATTTGTGCCAACTTGCATGTAGCAAAAAAAAAGTATTTCGATTCCTGCTTATGCACATCGCAACAACTTTATTCATAAATTCGAACAAAAGATTCGGGCAAAGCCAGTGAACAGTCGTTCGTATTTCGACAGCGGCGCACGCAAGCGAGTTTTACTTGTTGGAATCGAACCCCGGGCTGTACGGGAAAATACGGTCCGGTCGGAACACCGATATCGAATGTAAATACGGACCCGGGGTATGATATAAAGTACCATCCATATACTACATTCGCATCATGGGTAGTTTCACAGGTCGTATTAGACTGCCAAAAAGTGATACTGTAAAACGCTTAAGTTTACGCCATTTGAAATTCAATTGTTTAAAGTAGTTCTGAGTTTGCAGTTCATTCAGAAACTGGATACGGTTGACACTGTTGATACTGTACTAGTAACAACGGAAGTAAGATCAGTGTAATATATTGAGTTTGAATTGAGAAGTCTGCCGCAAAACCGCGAACTAATTTGAACATCTCAAATATTGGAAGGTTTACAGTAGATGTTTACTACTGCTTGGGTGTGTCGGCATGAACGGCTGAGTTTGATGCTTGAATAATTAATGACCGGTGTATATTACACCTTCTGGTGGTGGGCTGGAATGGTGGTCTCTACCAGACTCCTGCCTGGCCGAATAGTAATAAGGGACTTGGCTAGGAGACTATGGAATGACGTCACATTTATACAACAATGTTATAGTAACGTCATATCAATATGACGTATACATGACAGCTTTTGTTTTATTTTTTATTCATTGAACATCAAAGAAACAAAAGGGACAAGACAAAGGGACGGCAGCTCAAGTTACATAGAACTTGTATTCTCGCCGCCGCTTTTACTGCAGGGAAAATGAACTATTCAACAAGACAAAAACAAAGTTATGGGTGATAAGAAATACAATAAGTCTATGTGTATGTTCACTGAACTCCCGCCCCAAAGGATGGATAGGAGAGACACACATAACTAAAAGCGTCAGGTTGCCATGACGTAGTTTTGTGTGTTCGGCATAATTTCACAGTCGATATAACAAGAATACAGAGGATATCACATGGCATTTAAAAATGTTTGGCGTTATCGGATAGGGTATTTGAGTTTACAGGATGTCCAAGAATCCCGAAAGTTTGTCGAAGAGAGTTGAGCGCTCATAAGTATATGTAGGGTAGCTTTAACTTAGGCACACATACAACAATATGTAAATCAAATGAGATTTTAGTCACTGTCCTATCAAGGACATTTCTAACGGACTAGCTTTAGTCTTTCTAAACTTTTATTCACATTGTAAGCATTTGAATGTGTGTTTTTACATATTCTTTACAAAATCAACCAACGTGTAAACGTGTTGCAATTGCCAGTCTCTGTGTAGCCTCTACTTTCGTGATACTATCATAGTATACCAGATCCTTTTCATCAAAGGCGTAACTTTGGCCTGCTGTTTTTGTATGTTGTTACTTTCTTTTTAAACGTGTTTGTCTGAAATATCAACGGTAATTGGATTCTTTCTTGTACGTAAACGTGAATGCTATAATATGGAATGCTAGTATTTTTCACTGTCTCAACATAGAATTAGGTGGGTTTTTTTTTTCAAACAATAATTACTTTGACTAAGCACCATGGCATGCTGGATGTGATGTTTTGATATGAAGTTGACCGATATCTAGTACAGTCTGATGATATCGCTGTGTCGCGCCCAAGGACATGTGTAGTAAAACTCTGCTGCAATATTTTACAGTGGCACGTACATGAACAGAACACATGAGATCAGTAGGATCATTTGGACAGCTTTAACTGTAAACTTCTTCAATGTGTTTTCTTTAGCCTGATTAAATCTCGCTTATAGCAGATCGCTTTACAAGGCGGTGGGGAGGGGCCAGTTTAATAAAACCCCCGCAGCGGAGTTAGCGTTACACAGACTTTTTTTGTATTTACTTTCAGACAGACAGACAGACAGAGAGACAGACAGACAGACAATGACATGTACAATGTGGTACTGCACTCAGGTTTTGTAACTTAGTTTAACAGTGCCACATACAACAAACAGACTTAGTTCCATTCATCATTAGACGTCATAGCAAACAAAAGAATACTTCCACCACCACCACCACCCCTAACACGGCTTATCGTATGGTATTACATTTGACGCTGTCCTGAAAATAGGACACAAACATCTGTAGTATTTGATTCTTGCCCTTTTCAGCGGTTCTTTGAGACAGCCACACATTCATAGGAACATCTAATTTATGTAATTAACGCCGCTTTTACATGTGCTGTCAGTGAAATCGGGCCTTTCTAAATAATCCGTGCGCGTGTGCTTGTCGGGAAATACTTAATGCACGCCTTACAAAATCCAGAAACATTTTAGTGTCCGTGCATCTCACTAACGCACTTCTTATCACCTTTTTCCTAACCTTGGAAAATCCCTCTCAAACCAGTCATGATGATAAAAAGAAGAGGTAAATCAGCCCCACAAAATATGGTCTCGTCCGTTACCGTGGCAACGGATATAGTTACGCAACGCCACTAGCACTGAAAATCGTTGATTAAATTCTGCATAAACATCCTTTTAAATTTTTCCCCAATTGTTGATTTTTTGTGAATATTTTTCCATTTCTATATATATAACGGTAAAGGTTTGTCTCCTAGAATGTTTAAGGGCTATAAAGGGCACAGCATTTGAAGGCGAGACCTTTCACCACCTTATCAATCTCCCCAACAGAAGTCACTATTACACCTGGGTAACAAAGTGCCTTCCGAAAAGGGCATGAGGCAAGTTACATAGCAGTTTGTTTGTTTGTTTGAACTTTGTTTATTCATGAGAAGCTCAAATCGGCCAGCAGGCCGCTTTTCATTGAGGTCATGAGGGAGGTCAGGGTCATATAAAATATAATACAGATACAGATTACATTGAGTACTATTAGATTCATCAACCTATATCACTACACATACATTGTACAAAACATATAGTGGTGCAGATGGCTCAGTGTTCATACGAGGGGCATTCAATGATTTGAACTATAATTTTTACGTCACTCACAGGCCAACCCCATTATGTTTGCTGAAGTTAATCAATTTTATTCACATGCTTGAAGCTATTTTGTAAACAGCTGCTGCATTTCCTCCACCCATTAGGAGACCTCGGCTCCCGTAACAACAGTGAGCCATTCCTCTTGGTGGCTGACTATGATGGAGGCACCATTCTCCAAATTAACATCACTTCCGGATCAAAGGTCACACTGCCACTGGTAGATGTTGGAACGCCCATCGCCCTGGACTACGACCCGCTCACCGACTTCGTGTACTGGTCAGATTATCGGAACAACATCAAACGGGCTCGCCGTGATGGAAGTGGCATGGAGACCATCATAGAAATCGGCAGCAGTGAGTTATGAATTACCATTTCTTCTTTTAAAATTTATATGAAAGTCTGAGACATGCAAGTATTTTGGAATAATCCCTTTCACAGAGATCAGACCGCATGTGCGGCAACAGGAATTCTAGGTATCATAGTATGTCAAAGGCAAAGAAAACATCCATCGTCTCGACCATAATTTGTTTCAATTTGCATAACAACGTCCAGATGGGTTTTGTTTAATTTTTGTGGGCCTATACATATTATACATAAACCTTTGACATATTACCTAGAATTCCTTTTGCCGCACATGCGTTTTGGAGAGGTAGGCTCTTGGACTCGATATGGCGAAACGCGAAGCGCGACCATCGCCATATAGGGGCGAAACGCGCGGCGCATATCGCCACCGGGGGGCTAATAGCGAGTTCTCGATTTTCTCCCCCTGAAAGCGGTAGCGCGAAGCGTAATTAAATCATCGCGCTTAGCGCTATCACGGGGTGAAACGCGACATCTCGATTTTCTCCCCCTGGATACGGCAACGCGAAGCGTAATACAAAACCGTTTATATATTATCGTTCGGTTTGGTTCTTCTTCTAAAGTTGCAAGTTCGTTTCGTTCGCGATACAGATCCTTTCCCCTATAAACACGTTCCTATTTCTCATATCTCTCCACTAACACCGTTCAATGTCTCTAAATCTTCAAGAAAGGGTTAAGTTTTTATATATACCGGAGAAAATGCGATCAGTTCGGGAAAGGTAAGTCGGGGAATTTGCGACTCGGCTCCATGGCGATCGGACAGGGCCGGTGTTATATGCAATTCACGGCTATCCCAGCATGCACAGCAAAGGTATAAACTTACCTTTCATTCATGAACACATTGCAATTTGCCGGCAACGTTACACATACTACTAGTACCAAGTCGCCTTTGATATCAATAACGTTATTGTAGAACCAAGTACTGGTGATTAATGCTTTCACAATATACTTACTGCCTTATATCTATATCTGTGTATATATATCTGATATAAAAGCTCCTTGGTCAAACCAAGATGTCACAATCAAGGATCGCTGAAAGGTTAAATATATGCCTATGCCTTGGTTGCGTCGGTCGTCTACCCGACGATCAGGAACGTCCGATGGCGACGTTCCGATCCAAGAGTTCTTCTGGGAGGTCTTCTTGGCTGAGTTGCACCCTCGACAAGTGTCCAGGAAGCCGGCGGATGAAAACCCAAATCTTACTTTTCATTTTATAGCCAAGTTTCTAACTACATAGTAGAATTAGAAGAAATGTTATTTAAGAACAACAGAACTTGAACATATACGCAGATATTTAAAAAAAATGTTAATTTAAGTTGAATATGAGAGTATGGCTGCGTCGGTCGACTGCCCAACCGAAGGCCGTCCAGGAACGTCCGCTGCAGCTGGCGATGTTCCGACCGCCAAGAGCTCCGCCAGCAACAGGTAGGTCTTCATGTCGAGTTGCACCATTGACGACCAGCCAGGGAATGAAACCCAAATTCCTAGCTATACTACCGATGTAGCTACACAGCTAGCAATTGCTAACTAAGGAATATCAACTTAACTAGAAATAGTAAAATAGAACTGAGCGTAGCCGGTAAAAATTGGGAAGGTCAATATTTACAAGGGATAAAGGTCTCACGGGTGATTATTCTGGTTAAGTTATTGAAGCAGACAAAATGCCAATTTAGATAATTCATACGGTTGTTAAATGTTGCTACATATCTTTATGTATGTATTGCTATATACAAAGGAAGCTGGTCAAATTACTCAACTTTTGAAAAAAAGTTTATTTGATTCTCCCCCAGATATTACTATTAGAATGTCCCCTAAATCGTGGGAATTCCAGTACAGAACGTCAGAAGTTCCCTACATCCAAGTTGTACGGGGCGGCGGTCCTTTGATCTAGTACCATATGTGCCGCGCCGACGGCAAAATCAATCAATTTTGACAGCACTTCCTAGTGCCATGCAATGCATGACGGTCTAGCATCAGTTGTCTGTAGAAGGAAATATTTGTGTGCCTCGTAGGAAATGCACCAAACATTATGTTTTCTCCCTTTAACTGGTACATTTTTGTACATGGGTAGTGTTTTATAACAAAAGTGATAAGAAGGGGGTATCAGTCTAAAATATACACTTTGAAGGGATATTGGATGTCGTCTTATTGGCAATTTGTCGGCGCGGGGCGGACAGGATGCCCACAAAACTTTGTGCGTCGCCGGCGTCTAACAACAGAATCACAAGCACCGGTATCATTTGTATAGGTTATTTTACAATCCTCAAATTACTAACATAACACAAATATTATTATGGGTAATTACTAGGAAGAATTAACACATGTGATTTTACATACGTACATCGTCTGAACGAAAATGAAACAGGGAATCGCATGTGGGGAAGGCGTCCAGAAAGACGGGAAAGGACATGATATGTCAGGGAAACTTCTCGAAAATGTAATAGCAGGCTAATCTGCTCTGTAGAATGCTGAATATGTATGTTGACATCGACTATAATAAGCTAAGATGTCTCTTATGATGGTTTATGTACTTGTAATAGTTCTAGTGTTAGATTTGTCTCCGTAAAGACCCCGATGACCGGCGTTGTCTAGTGGTAGATTTGTCTCCGTAAAGAACCCGATGGCGTTGTCTGAGTTTATCGTCAGAAGAGTAGACCTTCAGCAGCCGGTCGTAAATAAAGTATGCATTAGCCTTGAACTCTCGATTCTAAAACTACCCGTTTTTGTAACTTCCGTATTTCTATTTTTAATAAATGTAAGTAAGATTACAGTCTTGCAGTCTCATGTTTGTTGATGTTATCGCACCACACATTGTAAGTTGTTGCGATTTGTCTTGTGAATGTGATGATTCCCGGCCACGTAACCGGGTCCTGCGACAGCAAAATTAAACATCACTACATGAATATAAACGGTCATTTAAAAACTAACGATTGCTGATTACAATTATGACTATAAGCTGAGCATGTATAAGAAGGGCAAACAAACCAATTACGTTACGTGTTTCGTAAAAAAATGTACACGGTGGACAAATTCGTAACTGGTTGTCAATGCGGGTTTTGTATTACGCTTCGCGTTGCAGTATCCAGGGGGAGAAAATCGAGATGTCGCGTTTCACCCCGTGATGGCGCTAAGCGCGATGATTAGCAAATGATTTGACTACGCTTCGCGCTACCGCTTTCAGGGGCAGAAAATCGAGAACTCGCTTTTAGCCCCCCGGTGGCGATATGCGCCGCGCGTTTCGCCCCTATATGGCGATGGTCGCGCTTCGCGTTTCGCCATATCGAGTCCAATGGCCTACCTAATCTCAGTGAAAGGGCTTATAGAACGCTATGGTACTCTCCAAGCAGAGGTTGGTGGGGAACGCGTTTCCTTATATGTCGTCTTTTTCGATCAGCTGGTGGGGAGGCTGTTACCACCCGTATGACCAACAACTGAAATCCTTCCGCACGCCAACTAAACTGCTAAACTGAGCAAATTTGGACCAAAATAGGAAAGCTATAGGCCATGACCTGTTCCTTCAAACCCCAAAAAGTCTCCATGTTGGGCCATGATTTTCAAGGAAAAGGAGGATTTTCAAGGATTTTAGATGGCACTATAACGTTTCCCATTTTTTGCCTCCAACTGCCCAACTCAACTCTGCCTTTCTGGGTAATGAAAAATGAGAATTGAACAAAAGTTTTCCCTATGTCTGAAGCACTGAGGGATGTGATATTATTTCCCAAAGATGAACTAAACTTATTGCCCCCTCGGGAATTTAGAGCCAAACCCATACCCAGTGCACCAGGCCTAATTCCCATGCCTGTAAACCAGTGGGGTAGTGTATCCCATGTCAAAATTCACAGGTGTGTGTCCCTTAGCAACCGTCATCGAGTACTATCCATGGTCTGTTCTACAACTCTGATAAAAAACTGCAACTTTTCAATAGACTGTGAGTTTTCTTTTTTCCAACTTTTTCACTAGTTTTCATACGATGCTGTATCAATGAAACCGCCAGTCTGTACACACAAGACACACAATAAAACAGCTGAAATGTTCCTACATACAGCAAAATCAATCTATAAGTTTTGATTGGAGGTGTGTCAGTCTATCGGTGAAATCCCAACATCATTTGGAAATCCGTCTGAGCACACTGTGATACTGTTATGGTCTACACCAAATATGGGGATTTCCCATCAAAAGTGTGTAATTTCAAACATTTCTTGTTATTATCTGCATGAAAAATGCAGGACTGGTAGGGTTTTGAATTTCGTGGTCTGTGTGTAATCTCCAACCAGATCCACGGTGCGTAATGTGTAGTATCAAACTTACCGTAGGTGCCCGTTTGACTCCCTTAGCCGGCTATACTCCCTGGCCAGCTTTGATACTATATTATGGCACCGTAGGTTCTGCTTGGAGATTAGTCTGTGTGTGTGTTTTGGTGCGTTTCCGGCGATATATCTACAGTTCGCAGCGTGCTATTGCAATGATATTTGGTACATTGGTTGGTTGTGGTGGCCAGACGGTCAGGTCTGATTTTGGGCCTCTTTGAACTTGATACTGCAAGGTGACTTTTGTGTGCTTTTGGCGCATTTCCGATCCGCACCTCTGCTTGGTTTTAATTATCAACAGAAGTTGCTCCAGAGGCGCAGTGATAGGGTCAGGTTACATTACCATCTGAACATTGTGGGCCATGCCATTTAACAACAGGGGTGTGTCTGTGTTCCTGGATATTTGTGGTCATTGAAACTTAAGAACCTTTGAGCCATATTTACATGATAAGACTAAGCCAAATTTGCATAATCATAAAGACAATATAAAACAAGAAATTTGCAAACACTGAATATTTCATGCAGGTATGAGGTCTCAGAACTCTTGCTCTTACAGAGATCAGTTACACAATAACGTCCACACACTCTTTTCTGCAGGTGTCTATGGCCTGGCGTTGGACCACGCAGGGGGAAATATCTACTGGTCTGTCTACAGCGCTCAGACTATCTCTGTGGCAAAGAAGGACGGATCGTCCGCCAGGACACTTCTGACGTCACCTGACATTGTGTACCCTGACGGCCTGGTCCTGGACCCCAGGAGTGGGTGAGTAACGTGCATCTCATTATAAACAGGTATTTTGCACATCTGTGGTTAAAGTGACAGACCTGCATGCTTTGATGTTCTGGTTGATATATCCCGATCAATCTGTCTGAAGTCACGGTGTCAAAGTTCTTGGGGGAATTCTGTCATGTACTACCCGGGCATTGGTGAGTAATGTGCATTTCAATATAAACAGGTATTTTCCACAACTGTGGTTATAGTGACAGACCTGCATGCTTTGATGTTCTGGTTGATATATCCCGATCAACCTGTCTGAAGTCACGGTGTAAAAGTTCTTGGGGGAATTCTGTCATGTACTGCCCGGGCTGTGATGGCCCTTTATACGCCGTTTTTTCGGACCGGTTCGAACTTGACGGTACGGACGGGTTGGAGGAAACCACTGCCCGGTAGAGCAAGGTATCTCGTGCACTGCGCCTCCTTCCAGAAAGTATTGTTAAAGAAGGACATGGCTTTTGCACGAAAACCGTAACTGCGTCGATAAAACATCGAAGCCTGTGTGATACGGCTTTTTATCACCTGGTCCGGAACACCTGTATCGAACGTTATCGCGGCCCAGGTATGACATAAAGGTCAATATTTGACCTTTATGTCATACCCTAACTGGTTGAACTTTTAAATAGTATGTAAACCGCTGGCTGATGATCCCAGCAGCCTCTGCTGCTAGAGACAGCACTGTACATAGAGACTGAACTTAGGGAGAATAATTCCCCTTTTTCCCCCGACTGTTTTTGAAGTGTTTTAGGTGTTTTTGTCGGATTATTTTGTCTAGCTTTCTTCATGTCCAACGGCACCAAATGAAAGCCAAACAAAAAAGGCCTACATACACGTAAAAATAGCCTGAGCCGAACACCTGCTTGGAGAGTCTTTGTACAACCTGCATGACCTTAATTTTATGGCTTCTGTTCCGGAAATACTATAATTGCACGGCACTTCTATTATTGGGACCTTCTTGGTGCTGTTTTGTCATTTTTTTTGGTGTGTGTGTGTGGGTGGGGGTGGGGGGGTCTTGTGCGGCCATTACAGCGTTTTTATCTGCCTCTCGAACGATGCGTGCTTTATTAGGGCTACCCTCATTTATCAATGGAGAGATTATATAAAACCTCATCGTGAGCTATGGGCATTTTATGTGTGGCAAATGGAAGATAAAGCGTTGATTATGCAAATCTCACTGTCATTTTCTCATTCAGGCAATATCATATCAATTCATATCATATCAGGTTCCTTCCTTCTCCTGCCATATATCTACTTTAGGTAGAGGAGATCATCCATGTAAGTAGATAATGCTACTTAACTTTATTCGCATAATCAATGAAATAATGCACAATAAAACAACACATTTCCTTACATTTCGCGAAGATATAACATATTTATTTGACGGGCTTTTTTCCCCACAGATCCCTGTACTGGGTCACCCAGGACTCGTCAAATGCCAGGATTGTCCGAGCTGCGATGGATGGAAGTAACAAAACCATAATCGTCAATGGTCTGACTGATCCCTCCGCCATTACAATAGACTACTATGGTGAGACAATAGACACTAGTTAGGGACGTGTTGCTGATACGATTTTGTATTTTTAACCTAATTAATGAGTAATTAACTAGGCGTAACAAGTTGTGTTTATTTAATGAATATTATTACCGGAATCATGGTATTATGACTATATCACTGGTTCATTGATCTTTGCAGTGCCAGTACGTGTAAGATATTACTATGTGCATGTCTTCTCTGTACTCCTATGTAAAACTCTAATTACTAACTATTGATTCCTATATTTGTTTATCTCATTTAGAGGATCGGCTGTACTACCGTGATCAGCGTTACGGCATCTACAGCTCAGACCTGCTGGGCAACGATATCCGACAGGTGATGTTTGAAGACGGGAAGCTTGTTAAGGGAATCGCGGTTGACGAGGACTTCGTCTACTGGTCATCATCATCATCCCAGCAGGGAAAAATCGGAAAGTGAGGAAATTCCCTTTACCTACTGAAAATAGTTTCTAGTATGAAATCTGAAATGGACCGTTCCCGAAAATGCCATATAGGAAATAGAGCCCCCTTTACCATTTCGAACACCTCTGCGAAACTTGAACATTTCATTATCTGGTGAAACTCGAAACGTCCGGAAGTAAATATCCGTTTTTTATCCAGTTGTAGAGATTGAATTGTATTTGAATATTCCTTACCTGGATGTCTAACCTTCATAAACGTATTATCTGGTGAAATTATGTATGTATGTATGTAGCTTGTATTTATTTATCCAGTACTACTGTGTGCTGATGTACCAATATATGCATGAAATGAAATGCTGAAAAAATGAAATATGATTATGAAATGCATACGTATCTACTAATACATGTGGATATGTTAGCAACTCAGCATTTGTGTAAGACTTATATATCAATAGTTTTGAGGTCCTTTTTGTACACTGTTAAAAAGTTATCATTGTCATCACTCATACTGAGGCGGGTCGTCATTAACTGCCACTGTTTAAAAAAATACAATTATTGAATTATAATATGTTTTGCTCCACACTCCAGGCTGTCCAAGTCCAACCTGACCAAGACTGTGCTGGTGGATGGCCTGGTTAACCCATACCGCATCTGCCTGTCCACGGCGCCTCCTGGTAAGTGCAACTCCTGACAGGTACGATGTACCAAGCCAGACTGGGGGTAAAGATCATTTCATTACATAACAAGAGTTCGTTGACCTTATATCTCGATGATATAGTCTGAATATCTTTGTCATACTAAATAACATGGAAATCCACTGTTCCTTTGTTCTCCTTGGAAAATTTTAACAAAAATAGCACTGCAGCTCCAGAGCAAGCAATGATTTCTTTTCTTCTGAAAATGGCACTGACAGACTCTGGTATGCTGTCATGACACCTGCCTCATGCTTACATCATGCTAACATCACAAAAAAGTTACCAAAACACAAGAGAATGGGGCAAAGGAACGCACCTCCTGTATCCATGAGCTGGACCGCTTTCGCGGCTCCTCCCCTGGGATGTTGCCAAATAATGTGGTTCACGTCCAACCTAACTCTTTTGGACTATTCATAATTTACTTTCGCAATTGCCAATAGAATACAGGTCAAATGGAAGAGTGATAGACTCTAGAGTCCATCCTCCCTCTCAAGTCATTTTTCACCAATGGCAATTTCCATTGTAAGCAGTGCCCTTTAGCACACCAGTGAACTAAAAACAGCTGAAATATAGGAAATTCTCTACAAATTTAGCATGGCATGTCCCCTGGGACCATATTTCATACATATGGAAGTGTATTCAGCCCCAAAATAGCTAAAAA
The DNA here is from genome assembly GCA_019207045.1 of Branchiostoma floridae x Branchiostoma belcheri. NCBI lineage: Eukaryota > Metazoa > Chordata > Leptocardii > Amphioxiformes > Branchiostomatidae > Branchiostoma > Branchiostoma floridae x Branchiostoma belcheri. Next base: position 919,708 of record CM033038.1, on the reverse strand, counting down.
GGGGGAGGGCAGGGTGATACCTGGATCACTTCAGGGTATCCGCCAGTGATTCAATATACAGCCTCTTAACAAGTATACAAAAAAGAGGAGAAAGCAACTGTTAATAACTCAACTTTCTGACGTTACTGGCACACAAACATACCCTCATTTTTTGCACATATAAATCAATATACATCTTGTACATTTTAGAAATGATACCGACATCTAAATACTGTTTGGTGTTGCTATTCAGACATCGATGCCTGTCTGGCCAATCCGTGTGACGCCCGGGCCACCTGTACGGATAACCCTGCCCCCGCTCTCAATGCAACTTGCACCTGCAACACTGGATATACAGGAGATGGTCTTGTGAATGGAACCGGATGTACAGGTATTTTGTTTGTTTATCATAATTATGCACATATAAACCAATATACACCTTCCACATTTTCTGAATGATACCAACATCTAAATACTGTTTGGTGTTGCTATTCAGACATAGATGCCTGCCTGGCCAATCCGTGTGATACCCAGGCCACCTGTACGGATAACCCTGCCCCCGCTCTCAATGCAACTTGTACCTGCAACACTGGATATGCAGGAGATGGTCTTGTTAATGGAACCGGATGTACAGGTAATTTTTCTTACCTTCACCAGGATGGCGGAATGTTGTGTTTTGAACGCGTTTGCCTGTGTGTCGCTGTGTGAGTAAAAAGGATAACTTTGGATGGTTGCTGATGATTTTGGTAGGTGGGTAGGGGCCAGGAAAACAAAGGTCAAGTTCGAAAATGGGCCCGCAAGCGGCTTGCTTAGGTACTGTAGCGAACATTCATTCAATAACTTCAGAAAGGAACGACGGATAACATTTTCAAAAGCTCTTGATATTTCATGGACGTATGAGGTCAATGAAAACTAGTTGATAAAAGTTGACATATGAAATAAATTGTAATGAGTGACACATCTATGTCTGCAGACATCATTCTACATAACAAATCTGATTCATTTAGCGAAAGTATGTGTTAGCAGAACTCTAGTTTGGTAATGATATGCACATATAAATCAATATACATCTTGTACATTTTAGAAATGATACCGACATCTAAATACTGTTTGGTGTTGCTATGCAGACATAGATGCCTGTCTGGCCAATCCGTGTGATGCCCAGGCCACCTGTACGGATAACCCTCCTCCTGCCCTAGATGCAACTTGTACCTGCAACACTGGATATGCAGGAGATGGTCTCGCTAGTGGAGGATGTTCAGGTTTTACATATTTAACGTTGTCATGCGCTTATAGGTTGATTTAATGAGAGGTTCCAGCTTGGGTGGCCAGATTTTGTTTTTCTGCCATCACATATTTTCGTTTTGCAAAATCAACCTTGAAGACCATTGCATCATTCTTGTTATACCATCCCCATGAAGTTGTTAAATATTACGTTGCAGATTTAAAGATAGGATGTATGAATCAAGTAGTGTAAGTAACTATGTGGTTAGGCCCTTGGACAGGTCACGTTAGTAATGGACAGGCTGAATATACATGCAGCAGGGTTGTAGCCAGAACCTGTCATTCAGTCCTTTGAAGGAATTTTGCAGCTGGGGACTGAAAAAAGTTTTCCCCATTCCGTCCCCTGGGACAGACAAAAATTGATATGTAAAGATTTAAAAAAAACTGAAACCCATGTGTGTTCTTCTTCACCAGAGCAGATGCCATTGAACAGTTTAGTCTACAAGCAAAATTTGCACCTCAAAATGCAGGAAATAATGTTTCAGGGGGTCTTGATTTAAAAATTTTCTGGGACCCAGACCCCTAGAAATGACGCCCTACGTCACACCATGCCTTCGGTGCTGGATAGGATTCCCATTCAAAATCAAGGGGACTGAAAATGATTTCAGGCTGGCTACAACCCTGACATGCAGCATTTGTGAGATCTAATGATAATCAAACAGTTGTGTTGGATCATAATGAGGATGTATATGAGAGTACAGATGAACGGAAAAGTGATACACGGGGGGAAAAAGTACACAGTGGCAGGATTGACGGGAAATGATGATACCAATTGGAAGATGGAACAGTAGAAACATTGCAACTTGTGTAGAAGCGTTTTGATTTAACCGTTAACCCAGATGTAAACGAGTGTGAAGTGAGCCCCGGAATCTGCGGACGCAATGCTGACTGTATCAACTTGATTGGAGCCTTTGACTGCAAGTGTTTCCCAGGATTCCAGATGGGAGCAGGCGGCTGTAAAGGTGACAATGTCCTAAACAACATTCATATCTGATATCTTCAAGCTTTATTTATGTGGTTGAAAAGAAAACAAACAGGATGGAAGCATATCTCTGAACAGTTTGCACACTTCTCCAGTATTTAAAGCATGAAACGTGATGTTCGAGTATAACTGACTCTGCTTTATTTCAGATTTTTGAAAATAAATCCATCAGTCCCATCGATCATGGGGATGTTAATTGTGATGATGAATAAATAGAAAATATAGAATATGTATTTGGTCACAAATACAAATGTATCAGCTAGGTACCTGTCTAGTGACCCCCAAGATATGTAGCATTACGAAAAACAATAGGCTGATATGAAGGATATTTGATCTTACTCGCAAAGTTTTAAAAAGGAAAAGCCATGGAGGATACTGACTAGGAAAGACAATGATATGTCTGCCTTTTCCATCCAAAGATGTGGATGAATGTTCCGGTGAGCACTCGTGTTCTGAAAACGCCTACTGCGTGAACCAACCTGGGACGTACCACTGTGTCTGTCTGGAGGGGTTTACGGGGAATGGCAAAACATGCACAGGTAACGTAATTAGATGGTTTAGATATTTCTCCTTAAGTATAACGTGCGTTGTCCAGTGAATTTAAGACAGATAATTGGTTCATTGGGCAGGTGTGTTGGTGAGCAGCAGCGAATTACGAGATTTTCCTGAATTTGAACGTAATTCTTTACCAGTTTACCTTAAAGTTTGTTTTCCCAGTCAGTTTACAGTATAGATAGTTCTTGAACGTATTTGATGTGTTCAAAAATCCACCAAGCACAGTAGGGGTATCTTCTTTAGATAGCCTTAAAGAACGCTTGCAGATAGAAGTGCAAAAGTTAGGTGTGACGGGTCGTTCAGTGTAATATAACCAGCTGCTGCCGCGTGCCTGCGAAGCTGGTGTGTTACGCCGAAGGGCGGTAAATACGGGCTATATAGATACAGGTACAGAAGCTGGTGCGTTACACCGAAGGGCGGTTATACCGGCTATATGAATACAGATACAGATACAGTGGTTAACAGCCCTGCCTCTGGGTCATGTGAATTCAGTAATAGTATCTCTCTTGTCAGTCACAAACAGGAAAAATATATTCAGTGAGATAAATTTGATCTATATCTGTAATAATTTTGTTTCACTAAATGTTTTAAATGAAGTTGTAGTGATGCAATAACAAGCTGCAACATTTGAAATGAAAATCTAGTTAAAAGAACATTGCACCGTCGGCTTTTATGTTGATGATGTGTTCTAAAAATTGTTTCTCAGTGTGCGGCCACTGCCAGGGCGGGGAAGACTGTGACCCGATGTCAGGTGTCTGCTCCTCTGGGTGTCGGGATGGATGGAAAACACAGCTTTGTGATAAAGGTATCGTTTGCGTCGATATCATTGTTCCTCTCTTTCACAAATTCTCTATATATTCTGTATTCCTAATCTCCGTGAAGTTACATACAAACTGGATACTTACAGGTCTTTTCTTTAGCTATATCATAGCACCACTTAGGACAATAAGCATTTTTTTAATATACCGATCGTCCTTTGCAATGCTAGGATATGGTCACAAAAAGCATCTATACCATTGAGTTAAAACTTCACGATAATTATGTGCGGTGCTCTGACTGAAGGCAAAGGTAGGTACTATCGGTATAGGTCCTATAGGTAGGAAGCTTTTTTGAGGTTGCGGGGGGCGAGGGTTGTTATCCACTGTGTCTATGGCACAGTGGTATGTCAGGTAACTCGTACCCAGGACCAATGGGCTCTGGACCAAACTCCCTTGCCGTTACGCCAACAAGCCCCTACTTTGTCTGTAGACATTTTGCAACATTATTTCTTTCAATTCTTTTTCTTTTAGCTGTGGATCCGCCATTGGACCTCGCCGTAACTGACATCACGGATGAAGGGTTCAAGGTCACGTGGTCTCCATCCCCTGATCCTGACCTTGACCTTGAGGGATACCGTGTCGTGCTGTCCGGGCTAGACATGATGACAGCTGTCAATCAGAGCACAGGCGAGGCATCGCTTCCGGTGGTTGGTCTGTCACCGGAGACCGAGTACGTCATCAGGGTGACAGCCCTGTTCTCATCAGGCGGTTGGAGGTCACAGAGCGAGGCAGCAGTGATAGAGGCGGCAACAGGTAGGGAGAATCTACTTGTTGTATACTGTGGATGAAACCAGACGTAGTCTCTGAATACAAGAGTATTCAATTTGGTACCAGCGATTGCTTATAATCAGCTTACATGGCTGTGGTGATTTAAAAGCGATACGATTTATTCAACGATTATACAAGGAAAATATATAGAAAACTTAGGTTAGCACAATTTCAGTTTTAGTAAATACAAAATGCATGAAAGACAGAAAAGACGGACAAAATATCATGTATAATTATCTAGAAGGATTATATTTACATAATCATATATGATAGAGAGAGAGATATGTATAATTATGTATGTATAATGGTAAATTATGTAATTAAAAGTGGACAAATCTTCATCATCATCCAGGCATGCTGGTTACAGGCTGCAACCTCATACTGAACAGAATTGCGTACGTTGTCAAATACAGTAACTTTTACAGTCTTCTTGTGGTGTTATTTTACAGTACTATCATATTTTTGTAAATTGGTTGAAGTTAAATATTTCAACAAGCCTTTTCTCTGCCAGCTGCTGTACCCAGCACAACGCCTGCCCCTGCTGATACCACAGAGCAGACAAGTCAGGGGACCAGCTTAGTTTCCACCAAGGTTTCCACGGGACCAGCGACGTCAATCCGGTGGCAAGATGAGCGGGACGGAGGTATATGGTCATGTGTTTAACGCTGAGGCACTTAGAGAATAAACAATACATCACTAATAATAAACAAATCATCCAGGACACTGTTTTATCAAACTTGTCGAGTCTATGGCTTTTGCTTTATATGCAACAATATTTAGTCCCGCAAGCAGAGGTTTGGCTCTGGCTGTTTCCTTATGTCTTTTAGGTGTTTTATCAGGCCTTCTATTTTGTGCTGTTTCTTTTATGTCTTTCAGAAGACAAAAAGATCACAAAATAAAGAAAACAGCATATTAAAGAAAGCCCAATAAAAAGAGTCTAGAAACCTGCATGTAGAGTAACGACATCAACATTTTTTTCCCTGAGATTAATGTAGAACTGTAGTGTATGTATCGTAATTACCTCATTAAACCTTAGAAAAAATATAATGTAATCTAGACATTGACAAATGCTTCCGTCATTTTCTCCTTACAGCTGCCACTGGCGACAGAGGGTCCTCATCTGTTAGCTATGACGTCACTAAAACCACCACTGAGCACCCTGGCCACTTTTCACAAGGTTATGCAATATGATGCTGTAATATACATTATGAATTGCTGTTATTCAACCAATGTATTACAAACCAGTGCCCCAATGTATCTAGTGTCCAAATGTATCCAGTGTACCTTGTGTCTAGGTAACGAGGTATCGATGCATTCAGTATATCGATGTATCCCTGGCAGTCTATCAAATCTACCAAAGTATCCAGTTACTGTATAACAAATTATGTATCCAGCATACCAATGTTTCCACTGTGTACCAATGTATATAGTGTTACCCATGTACCCAGTGTGCCAATGTATCTTAGTACAATAGAACAGTATGTTTGGTTACTACTCACTGGTGTTGATCTGAACATGGTCCTTAACAATGATCTTATTTCCAGAGATCATATATTTGATGAAGAATTTGAAACTTTTCCATCAACAGTAAGATCTACTCATGAATCGCACTCTCTAGTTTTTTTAAAATTTAATCTAAGATATCCATGCTTAGTGCCATCTGCAAATTTCAAAGGAAAATTTCAAATTTCAAATTTTAAGCCATTAGTGATTAAATGACATTTTTTTCTATTTTGTGCAGAAACCAAGGAGACCAGCAGCCGACCGCCAGTGGGTACCAAGGAGACACCAGGCCAGGTATGCAGTCTGTTTGCTTGTTTGTTTGTTTGTTTGCATTTTATACCCAGTAAACCACCTTATTGCTTAATAGACCAGGTTTGTATTGAAGAGTACAGACTGCACGTACATGTATCCACTTATTTTGTAGTTTATATTTGACCATACAACGGTCACTGTACTTTCTGTCGTGTCGATAAAGCTTGCTGTATTATTGTGTACATGTACAGACTCATTTGATCCACTCACACCGGGAAGGGCCCATACTCTTCTCGATAAGTTTGGCGTGCTCTTTTACCTGCTTCAGGTTTGGCTCTCCTCAAACACGGGACCTCGATTTTTTTTATTTCCATTCAATAGGCTCTTGGTAACGACCTTGACAGCATCTATGCAGCGTCCGTCTCCCCAAACCCACAGGATGTACTCAAGATGCTGGCTCAGGTAGGTCACACTCAATTAAATGATGATTGTTATTCTATCAACAAGAGATCTAATGCTAGTTAAGCTTTATCTGCAGGGTCGCCTATATCTGTTGTCTTTTAAAACATTCAAGTATTTTAAAAGGGATATCAATCAGACGAACGGTACTTCCAAACTGCAATACATTCCAAATATTGCAATTTTAACCCGCCGTCCATTCATCTGAAATCCCTAAATATGGTGTTAACAACAACGGATACAGTTTACTCCTCGGATAAAGGTGAACTACATGTAGCATTTCCTGAAATCTATGAAGAGTATATAATGCTTATGGTGCTGGGGATAAACCTGCCCACATCAGCCCAGTGCCATGATGGCCCAGGAGGGATAGTCTTTGAAAAAGTTGCGTTTTGGTGCGGGTGGAAAATCTGTGGCATGAAGAAGAGTGTCAGTTGTGTAAACAGAATACTGCTGAGTGGACAATTTAGAGTCAACTGAAAATTCTGGGCAGTGTAAATAGCAATCATCAATTACATTAAGCTTTTGCCTTAATGCAATTTTGTTTTTAACGAGCTACTTTATCATGAAAATTTGTTGTTCATTAATGAGAAGAATGCAGATGTCCCTGGAGATGCTGTTGCGTCGGAGCAGCCAGCATCAGCTGCTGAGGAAAAGGCACAGGTAAGCAATTTTGCTAGTCTGTAAATGTTAAAACATTGGAAACATTCTGGAAATATGTTTCTTTCTCGTGAAAACGATGAACTATGATGTGTGTAACAGGATAAGGACAGGAATGTGTTCAATCTAGTTATCCATATTGTTGTACATGTAGATGTGCAGGAAGGCAATTAAAACCTTGGCGTCTGAAGCGAGTCGGGCTCAGACGCCGGAACAAGTGCAAAAGATCTCTGAGTTATCATCGCTTGTCATTAAGTCATGTCCGGGAATTACACAGGAGGATAAGGTAAAAGTCAACGATGGGCCAAACTGTTTGACTCCTCATCTGCAACTGTGAAATGGCTACCCATGTCTTGCAACTGTGCAGAAGACAATAATCTTTTGACTCCTCATCTCCCCATCTACACCTACAACTCACCTACGACCATAACTACTCTGCAACTGTGCAGAAAACAAATTGAATGCTCTTTCTCTGAGTCTGGCCTGTCTATATTGTGCCTATCATATTACGCATTGGCTTTATTGTACTACAGTGATTAAGCATTCTTTTTCAATGTTAAAATCTGCAGCATGGAAAGGTGAACACTTCGATCATTGATAATAACGTTCGGTTGTCATTCAAAATTTCACGTTTCATGTACTATCAGTGTCTTTTGTGATGAAATGTTTGTTATCAAGTTGAACTTATTTTCCATCACAAGTACATTTGATTCAGTTTTTCATTAGAAGAAATCTGCCAAGCATGTTTGTATATATTCTGTCTAGATGCTGGTCGAGCAACAAAAGTGTTGCTTTCAAATTTTATGTAAAGAAAGCTTAGTATCTAACAATTACCACGCATGTATGCTTTCCTATAGGCCATGGCCCTGGGTGTTCTGAAGTCCATCACCAGCAAACTGGACAAACTGGACATGTCTGACCCGGCCACTGTCAAGTCTGTGGGAGGATGTAAGTACAATGGCATGCTCATTAGTCATAATAAGCTTCTTGTAATGTACTTTCTTAAGTTTATTTATTTATCCAGAAGATGTCTGAAAGGTGTTTTCAATGTTTCCTGACATAAAACATAAACATTGACACAAGCAACGTAAAAAAAGTGATGTTCATATAAGATCAAATGAAACAAACTTATACTTAAGGATGAGAACGAAAATATAGATTAATATTGAATTTGTCATCTGTAATAATTTATGAAGCACGTAATTATCTGTATTGAATAAGTGTCAGAGATTGTCCCTTAGCAATTGTGTAAACATGTTTGATGTAAAATTGTAATGTGCAATCTTAATCTGCTTGGTCTGCAGATGATATCAATCATTCATCACCAAATGCTAACATTTGCTTATGTTCTACCACAGCTCTTGTGGAGTCCGTCGGTTCTCTGCTTGAGGAACCAGAGAGAGATGTCCATGAGGATGATGGGAATCTTACATCTGATCTCGAGGAAGACCAGAGCCCCTCTCCACAGGAGCGCCTTGAAAAGGCGGAAGAAAAAGAGCAGGAGAAACAAACCAAGGTAACAAAAATCATTACTATGACAACACTTTATTTGTTCTATGCTAATGCTTTTTTTCTACATAGTATCTTAAGTTTGTTGAGTTTTTGTTAGACTTTATTTTCCATGACTTAAATCACACTTTGTAAGCCGCTCTTCTTTGTTTGATTTTGTGCAATGGATAATAAACAACAAATCCTTTCAAGTGATATGAAAATGTACACCAAAGATGGTTATTACCTTGACGTAGACACATGTAGCCCAACAGAGACTTACATGATTTTAGACGAGATGATCACAACCGTTGCATACCCCAACTGTGCTTTATTTGGACATACCTTGTTTTATAAAAATGTTTTGATTTGTTCAAATTCCTAAACGATTTTCGCTGCTTATCAAGCGACTATTCTCTTTAGATTAAAACATGTCATTAGCTGTGGCGTCTAGTACACACTGGGTGTACATTGTCTTATGTTGATCGAGGAAAGACCCAGACCATCTGGGCGAGAGTAACTCTTTCATCATGGTGTCCCAACGGTTCCTTGCAGAGACGAAAAATCGTCCAGGAAAGCCGCCAGGTCCTGGATGGTCTGTTCGACGCCATTATCGGCGCCATGAGTCCAGGAGCCCCGGCAGTCACCATCGAGAGGGGAGGCGTTGCTCTCCATGCGCAGAGGGTCTGGGGCGACCAGTTCGGAGGCCAGGTGGTGCAGACCGGGAATGGGAGCTTCCATGTTCCGTCTAGAGCAGCACTCTTTGGCGACTATACACCGCACAGCGTTGCTATTAAGGTACGTAACACGTCCTGGCTATCAATGCCTTTCCTCTTTTTTCACCGATAATGTCAAAAAGAAAATATCAATGTTGAATTCTGATCGTTGTTTCAAATTGCTTTTGTCAACTATCATTTTTGTCACTAGATTTATGATTTACAGTAACTATGATTGTCAATGTGTACAGTACTTTTCATGTAAAACTGATAGTAGCAGAATTGGCAAATGACAGAGTATAGTGGGCACGATTGAAACAGTTAATGAGCCGCTGAGTAGCGACACAAGACTTTTTTTTTCAGTTGACGCAGTTTCAACAGAACCCATTCACCTGGGGGCGCGGGGAGTACCAGGTACGTTCGTCTGTCATGGAACTGTCACTCCTGCAGAACGACATCCCTGTGGCCTTCAACAACCTGACTGAAGACTTCAATATCACCATTCCGGGGGGCCCCGGAAATAATTTAGCCACAACAATCGTCACCTTCCCTGCTCCAGGAAACAAAAGTTCAAGCTACCATTTGCTAAAGCTCAACAGCACCGCAGAAGGATTCCTGGTCACAATCACCCCGCTGAACACAAGCGTGGTGTACGGCGTGTGGGGTAGGTACGGCGGCCGCCCTGACGACCAGAACTACAACGTGTCCATGGAGACGTACGTCCTACCCGAGCAGTGTGCCTTGATGAAAACTCTGAGTGGCGATAAAGACACAGAGAAGACAGCGGCAACAATGTTCATCCCTGGAGAGCATGATCCTGTAGATTACCACATCAAAGTCCAAGTGCTTGGTGAGTAATTTTCATGCTGGTTGATTGTTTAATGTCACAAGCACTGAAGTGCTTGACAGATGAGCTGGGATCACTGTTTGTCATATCTAAACTACATTTTGTGATATCTGTTATTTAGTATGTATTGTTTTAGATATTTGCTCTCAGACAGACGAGGACAATTTGGCAATGCAGCTGAGTTTAGTAACTCATCTATCAACAAGCAACGAGCAGTCACAATACCGAGGCCGCAAGGGCGCGGCATTGGAAGGCCAACCCGTTTACCTTCCTAACCAATGTCTGTAGAGATTTTTGATTGATTTTATCTTTCTGCATCAGTCTGTCATAAATTTGGGAAATATAATTCAAAGAAAATGTGCCCAGTATTTTAAAGACCCACCTTATAATGATGTGATATTTGTTTGTTTGTTTGTTTGTTTCTTTGTTTCTTTGTTAAAGTATAACTATGGAATCGTCATAAGAAAAACACCACACGTGCGTGTGATGTTGAAGCATTGAAAACTGGTGATATCCGAGTATCTGTACCCTTCTCAGGTCTGTTATAATATCCTTTTTTTTAGGACCAGTGACCGAGTGTGAAATTGAGAAGAGGGCTGACAAGAAGGAGTTACACACCGATGACGTCTACGCCTACCAGATCCAGTGGGCCCGTCTGAGCTGCGTCTACTGGAGCGAGACCCAGGAAGACTGGAGGACTGACGGCTGTACGGTATGTACACAAGTCATGCAGGTCTAATAGATTTTATGAAACTTTTACTTCATCAGTACTTACAATCATTACAACACTTCAGCACATACCCTCCCAAAAATAACATCCTCATGTTGGTGAAATTTGATAAAGAAAACAGATGCATTCATCATTGTTTACAGTCTGCACTATGTAAACATGACATGTAAAGTTTACTGGACCAGGTGCGGGATTTCTCTTCAATGTTAGGATATGCTTATAATCAGCTGGATCATGTGAATGGACAGCTTTGATATTGATAGCAAATTTAAAGCCTATTGACTATTATATAATAGCAGAATTTACCACATCGCTCAGTGTTTTCCCCAATGATCATTGTTTGAACCAGCAACATGAGATCGCAGCAACTTAACTCCGCTTTCCACAGATAAGCAAACAGTCCACCATTACCAGTACCATCTGCCACTGCAACCATCTGACGGCCTTCGGAACTGACTTCGTCACACCGCCGAACACCCTAGACTTCGGGGCGTTGAATTTCAGCGGTTTGGTGGACAACGTTGCCATCGTTTCAACCATCATTGCGGCACTCTGTCTGTTCTCGTTCACATCAGCGCTGATAAAGATTGCTGAGCGTGTAGGGAAAAGGAAGGTAAGTAGACATCATCAATTATCCAGATCTTTATACTCTGTTGACTTCTATTTCTCTTCCATTTTTCTCCAGTATTGATGTTTATTCAATATAATTTGACAGTGGTAGACATGCTAGTATCACAAAGGGGTAGCTCTGCTGATAAGGGCAACGTGTCATTAACAAGGAAGATTTTCATAAGTCAATGTTGTTAGTATGCATATTTCTATGATATCTTTAGCTTCAGTAAGACTATGATATAGTATGAGATTTGAGAAGTCAGGGTCAGTATGTACATTCATGTTCTATATCTTCACACATTGTTACAGTTACATCACGCTGTAAGGTTGGACGACCTTCAGAACGGCTACCGGTACCGCCTGATCATCTGGACAGGTGCAGCTAGGCATGCTGGGACAGAGTCCACCGTTACCTTCAAACTATTCGGCGATGCAGCAAACTCCGATGTGAGAGTGGTCAACATCGCAGAGAAGGTTAGGACGTCAAATTTGGCACTGGCTTCTCCTATGATCATTTCATTACCCAACTTCCCACTGAAGATTTATTGTGGAATTTTGTTGCTGTTTTATCCACTGAAGACTTCTTGTAGTACATTCATTTACGGCATGTCCCAATAGGAGGAATTTTTGTTGCTGTTTTAGGTTTTTACCCCAGGCAGCCAGGTGACCCTGATCTTCAGCACAGCAGAACAGCTGGGTAACATGGAGCAGCTGCAGCTCATGCACGACAACAGTGGGGAGGGGAGCCGTGCATCGTGGCACGTGGACAAAGCAGCAGTGCAGGATCTCACCACAGGCAAACTGTGAGTTCAGTCCAACTTTCCTTGGCTGTCTAGATTCATCCAGGTCCTTGCCCAATAATTCAACGTCCAATTGCTTGCGTTAGGCAACACATAAGGTGTGGTTCTTTTCTTTGTTTCAAAGCCTAAGTACGGCTAACATAGTGAGATTTATTTCCCTTTTGTTGGAACTGCAGGTCCTATTTCTTCTGCGGCGAGTGGCTAGCAGCCGACCGCGGGGACGGGCAGGTGGTGAAGACCTTTCCTGTCGCCTCTGAGCAGGACCTGCGATCCATCGGGTTCCTGTTCCCGGCAAGTCTGCGGAGTAATCTGGCAGAAGAACACCTCTTCCTGTCCCTCGCTATCATGCCTGAAGGTAACATTTCGCTTACTGAACTGGGGAATCATATTACAAGATTTAAGATATGTCTGAAATTTCCCTGAGCTGATTATAGTAATTTTTGATATATTTATTATTGTTTACATCAGGCTTAACTGTATTTTAAATGCATGAATACCTCTTGTTTTCAATGTTAAATCAAGTGTATTGAGTGTGTTACTTTGGTTTCATTCTTTATCACAAAACTGACTTGTTCTGATGAAAAATGTCCCTGCTATGTTTCCTTTACAGATAGCATGTTCACCCGCAGCGAGAGGCTCGGCTGCTGCCTGAGTCTCCTCCTCATGTCCATGGTGTCCAGCGCCATGTGGCTAAGGGACGAAACAAAAACCCAGGTTGTGCAGGCCGTCAGCCTGGGGCCGTTCTCCTTCACTCTGAATGGAGTCTACACGGGAATCATGGCCAGCCTCACCTGCCTTCCTGTCATCGGGGCCATAGTCCTGCTGTTCCAGTACAGCCGACCCAGCAACAAGGGCAACCCCCGGGTCAGAGATGTGGAGATGGGTGTTTCGGCTGAGGCACCCACGCAGCAAGGACCAGACAAGGGCCTGCCACACTGGTGCAAGTACGTGGCCTGGGTGCTGGTGGTGCTGTCTGCTGTGGGGTCAGCTGTCTTCACCGTGCTGTACAGTCTGGAGTGGGGCAAGGACAAGTCCGAGAGGTGGCTGTCTGGGTACTTCTTGGCTTTTTTGGCGGACATCTTCGTCATGCAACCAGGAAAGGTAAGGATATGTTCTCTGTTGATTTCAATTGTAACCTCCACCTAAAAAAATTAGAAAAGAGGTCTTCCCAAGATTGTCTTGAGCACCTAGTGTTGATAAATGTAATACAATTCAGATATTTAGGTAGACAATCTTGAGAAGGCCTCTATAACAACGTTTTTTGAGGTGGCGGTAAAATGGCACCTGGTGGAATTATGAGCATATATGTTGCATGTAGTTGTATAAGGTATCTGGCCACAAAATTTCTTGCTAGTTTAATAGGACCTGAGCTACTCAGAACATTTTGTATGAAGCCACATCCTGTCAGAAACTTTAACAACTAATGCTTTTATCTTACAGATATTTCTCCTCACCATCGTGACTTGCTTTGTTGGCAAGACGCAAGTTGTCAAGAAGATTTTTAAAAAGAAGCGGGGCCCCGCTTTGATTAAAGCCAGCTTGGTGTCTTCACAAAGGGAGGCAGGCTTCAACTGTAAGTTTCAGCTCGTCAGTTTGTAAAAAAGAACAATTACCATAAAGGCTGAAGTAAACTGTGCACATGTTACCACATGTTTGACGGAAGCCATTTTGTGTAGTTTCAGTGTGCTCCCAGTCATACCCTGTATTCTTAATTGATCATATTTCTTGTTGCTTCAGTCTTTAATCCAGGTTGTGAGCTTTTTTCTTCTAACAAATACAGACCTTTTGATATTCTATGCTTTCTAAAGGCGATGCATTTCGCATGAGGAGGAAGATGGAGCGACTTTCAATGAGGTCCCTTGCCAACATCAAACAAGCGAGAATGAGGCAGCGCAGGGACAGGAGATTCGGGGAAACCGTGTGGGACATCGCGTGGTTCTGCTGTTTCCTTCTGCTCGTGCTCAGCATCGCCAACGAATACCACAACACCACAGAGGGTTTCCATCAGACACTGAGCACAACCAACACCTTCCTGCAGTCTGTGGATGACGTGAGTTCCTTTAGTAGTATCCATTATTTGGTTATTTTGCTGCTAAGGTCCCTGACACGGGTGTTGGCAGCAGTCGGCTTAATCTTCACATCGCGCTTCCAAGCGGCCGGCTCTATCCAGCGGATCTACAGTGTCAAGGCCGCAGTACACCTTGATGTCTTTCCTGACATACTCCAGCCAAGATTCCCTGGGTCTACCCCGCCTTCTGCTACCGGCACCTGTAGACAAACTTTACAAAACATTTTGAAGCCAGTGGAAAGCCATTAATGTTGACAAGGACAAAATAGATCAGAATATGGATTCAGTGGGTGCCATTTGTACCCTTGTTGAGGAATCTACAATTACTGTGTACAGTAAACTCACGAGGCTTTGTTTCTTCACAGGTAAATGATCATCTCACCTTCTGGTCCTGGCTGAATGAGACCGCTCTGCAGAGCTTCTACCCGGAGACTTCCTACAATGACGACAAGCCCCGCTGGTTTGAGAGGGGCTTCACAGCTGACAGGCAGACAGTCCTGGTCTACCCACCTAGCCTGATCCAAGGCCGAGTAAAGCCAGGTGGGTGGAACCACTTCATGAAACACTTGCTGTGGGCTTGCATGACATGCCTCAATGTATTCCACAATCATGCAGTCTTACCACAGGAAATGCATGTTGCATTTTGAAAAGCTACAAATTAAAAGGGATCATTATTTCAAACTATTCGGAAAGAATCTTTGTTCACATAGTACGCAAAAAAGATAAATGTAATACCAAAATAGCAAAATAACCAAGGAGGTAATAGCACCTACATGTAGGCTCTGTAACCTCCTCGAAATAACTGACTGATTTTTCATGTTTCCTTCTCCTGTCTTCCTAGAACTGTGCGCGGTGCCTGTGACAATGCAGCACTTGTTTGACGAATGTTCACCAGGGTATGGTGAACACGCCAAGGAGACCGGAGCGTTTGAGGAGGGGTGGAAAAGGGTCAACAACACGTCAGCGATGGAATTAGCAGCCCCTGGATGGACCCACCTCCCCAATAAGTACCCCAGTCTCCCCATCTACGGTGTGACGACGCACTACTGGGGAGACGGCTTCGGTCTGCACCTGGGAAAATCTGCAGACGAGATGCGCAGCATCCTAGCAGACCTGAAGGCCAACCGTTGGATCGACAAGCGCACCAGGGTCATCTTCTTGGAAGCGATGCTCTACAATGGAAACGTGGATCTGTTCACATCGCTGACGGTGGTGTTCGAATTCTCCGAGACGGCCGGAGTTTTCTCCCGTCACCACGTGCAGACCTTCCGACTCCATCAACGGCCGGGGACAATCGGATACATCTATGTCCTGCTGGAGATCGTTTACGTCATCATTCTCCTCTACTCACTGTGGAAAGAGGCAAAAAAGGCACACGCAGGCGGCTTGGCCTACCTGAAGGGGGCATGGAATATTGTCGAAATCTTCAACTTTTTCTTGGCTTTCACCGCCATTGCCTTGTATGGCTTTAAGGCAGTCTACAGCTCAAGGGCTCTGGCGGCGATCAAGGAAGGGAAAGGTGTGTAACAAATTTATGCAAAAATTGCGTTACATGAACATTTCAATTCAACATTGCTCAATGTTTGCAAATGTGAAAAAACGCTCTTAGACTTGTAGGTATACTTGACTTTAGATCACACTTATTGTATTATAAGGTAATTATTGTAACTAATACAGTACTTAATGATATGTATACTTTTATTTTAAAGATCAAGTCCACCATTTTCGATCAGCGGTGAACATGAGCCAGGTTTACGGCTGGTTCCTGGCCTTCCTGGCGTTTGTCAACATGATGAAGCTCCTCCGGCTGTTGAGGTTCAACCCGTTCCTCGCCAAGCTGATGTCCGTGTTCCGAGGAATGGCGGGGGAGTTCTCTTCCTTCTCTGTGTACCTGTTCCTCTGCATGTCAGCTTTCTGCTTCTTCGGATATCTCAAGTTCGGCCTTATTGTGACAGAGTACAGGTAAGGAAACATATTCTATTTGTGCAAATTTAATATTTATCTTGTGGCTAAAATGATTTCTAATTTTTCACAGAATCACGCAGGTTGCGAGTGCTTGGAATTAAAACAATGATTTTTTTTCCAGCTCCATCAGCAAGTCCTTCTCCACATTGTTCCAGATGTCTCTGGGAAACTTCTACTACTACGAGCTGCGGGAGGCAGCCCCCATCCTCGGCCCCATCTTCTTCTTCGCGTTCATTTGCATCATCTTCCTGGCGCTGATGAACTTTGCCATGGCGATCATCGACAGCGCACTTCCCGAAATGCGGAACCACGACATGCCTGAAGAGGATCGGTACTTCATCCAGGGGCTGTGGGAACGCTTCACGGCCTTCTTCGGCTTCTGGAAAGCACCAGCCGCAGGTAGCGTAGTGTTGTTTCACAGTGCATGACGGAGAAAGACTATCATCGTTTCAGTCGTACGTTATTTGCGAGTGGCTACCGAGATGCTTGATCACTACATGGTTGCACTATATTGTTAGCTCTTTCCGCTTGCGTAGTTTTGTTTCACAGGTCAATTCTGTCTGTAGAACAACCCTCCCTCAGTCAATTTGTTTTTTCTGCCCCTAGCATTGTTGTCATTGCACGATCTTATTCTAGATAACTTACTTACTTTACTTAGTTATTCCAGATAAAGATAAGCAAAATTTACGAAATCATTTACATCGGACCAGATGACGACTCACTGGACACTCTCCATGACAGTCTGATCGATGTAGAGATTAAAGTGGAGAAACTGTGGCTGAAGAGACAGTCGCTTTTCAACCTCAAGTTAGTACAATATCTTACAAGAAATTCTACTTGAATATGACACCCTTTAAGATGCATGGAGTGACCTTCTTGGAACCGTGACTGTAACTAGAATAGCCTCGAAACTTTATGATGATAATTGTTAACGATACAAAGAAAACGAAAGGCTCTAAAAAAACACTCATTGCGAACATATTTGACAGTTTGAACACTCCATCTCTGATATTTTGAAACATTATATCTTCACAGTATGCAGGAAAAGGACCTCCCGGCAGAGCCTGAGTTTGTGCCGACTGTCAGAGATGTTTCCGATGCTGCAGCAGTGGAACGTCATGCTCGCCACCGCGTCATCAAGGTCCGCCCTGCCTCCCCAAACAACTGCGCAGACGGCGGCAGCAGTCAAGCTACCCGCTCCGAGAGCAAGGCGCCAGTGGAGGTGGCCTCCAGGTCCCCGAGAAAGGAGGAGGACACCCCAGAAAGCCACCAAGCCAGCCAAGTCAAAATAAAGTCTATTCTGTCCAAAGGCGGCAAAAGTGACAAGACGTCAACCAGGAGAGTCCGTTTTGCTCATGTGGTTCTTGTTCGTCACACCGAACAACGCAAGGTGGAGTGGCCAAGTGTCAAGTTGAGCACTCATGACAAGGTGGCTCTGACATTTGGCGAGATGCTGACAGACGACCACATCCAGGCTGCCCAGATGCTGCTTCGCCGCCAGTACCCGGCACTCCAAGGGCTGGAGGCGCCTGCAGTTGGTCACTGTGATGACGGATTTGCCAAGATGACAGGAAAGGGGCTACAAATCCACCACAACGGCAGCCAGCACTGGGTCCTATCATCTTGTGCAGGCGGACAGGTGCGCCTGTATGACAGCCTCGGCGTCGCCATGACTCCATCTCTGCAGATTCAGCTTTACCAGTCGTACGCCGCGTTTGCTGACCAAGCAAGGAACGTCCTGACCGTAATCTTCCCGGACGTGCAGCGTCAGAAGAACGTCTTTGATTGTGGTCTGTTCGCCATCGCCTGGGCAGTGGACGTCGCAGAGGGGCAAGACGTGAGCAGGGTTGTGTATGACGACAGGAAGATGAGGAGCCATTTGGAGACGTGCTTCGAACAGGGGAAACTCACACCGTTTCCACGTCAGGACGGTCGCAGAGAGGTCGCCCCAACCAAGGCACAGCAAATCTCGCTGGTCTGCCACTGCCAGCAGAGGGAGCGTCTGGGAAAGATGCAGAATTGCAAGGCATGCCGAAGGATCTTTCACGTCAATTGCCTGCCGGTCAGCCCTCTCCGTGATGGGAAATGTGCATGTTCTTACTGCGGTGTGTAAATAAAAACAGTCAATACTGCAGCGCAAAAAAGGACTGCACTGAATAGGAATTATCAAGGACAACCGTTTGGTCTCCTTCTGGAAGTAAAGGAAGAAAAGCACTCAGATGGAGACAGGGAGTGATCATCTTTGGAGTCTTGACATAACGTTACACTGATCCCACCTCCATTACTGATCATTTTTGTGTGTTTTCGTTCGTGTAATATCAGCAGTTTAGTCTAGGATCTAGGATGTAAATACTTCTGTTATCAGTAAATGGACAGGTTTGAAAAGACTTCAAGTACATTTATCTCATTTAATAGGTACCAAATGTACTCTTATTACTATCTTGAATAATGTGTGTTATGCCTTGATCTATATATGATATGAAATATTTTAAACAACAATAACTTTCAAGACTTGGTGTAATAGATTACCAAGTTCAATTTTTGACTGCCTAGAATGGCAGTTATGGTTCACAAAAAAGCTATCTCAATCGCCCGGGCAGTGGACTTCGCAGAGGGACAAGACGTGAACAGGGTTGTGTATGACGGCAGGCATATGACGGGCCATTTGGAGACGTGTTTCGAACAAGGGAAACTCACACCGTTTGACCAGCCGCAGAACGAAAGTCGTTTCAACCAAGACACACCAAATCTCAGTGGTCTGCAAGCGAGGAAGGCGTTTGGAAAGGATGGAGAGGTGCAAGGCATGCCGGAGTATCTTTCACTGCCTGCCAGTCAACCCTTCGAAGAATAGAACATGGGCATGTGGTGACTGCGTTATGTAAAAGACAGCCTTCACAACAGCGTAAACAGGACTGCGTTGATTGACATCGAGGATAATTGTTTGTTCTCCAGACCGAAAACACTCGAGGATGTCTCTCCTTATGGACGAAAATGAGGAAAACAATGTAGGATGAAAATACGGTTCGGTCTTCTCTGGAGTCTTGACATAATGTTGAACTGATCTCACCACTGACCAATGTTTGTGTGTAACTTGTGTGAAATATTTGATTTAGTCTAGATGGTGCCTATTTCTGTCATCAGTAAATGTGCTGGTTTAAGAAGACTTTGTAAAGTCCATTTACATTATCTTATAGATGCTAACCTTCAGGACTTGGTGTGTCCAAGTTAGATTTTTGACTTAAAATGGTACTTATGTTTGACAAAGAAACTAAATAACTATACAGTAGATAGTTATTATGTCACTTTGTCACTTGATAAGATGATGGTCAGGTAGACAAACTACTGCTTGTAAATATTGCGTGTGCTTAATTGTGGGGTCATGTGGCATAACGACAGGGTGTTTGGGCCGGGACCTTGAGATTCCGGATTCAAATCTGCTTAGTATGTCAACGATCTTGTGCCCTTGGGAAAGGCACTTTACAAAACTTTCCTCACTTTCCTCAGGTGGAAATGAGTGCCTAGCTTCGGTTAGAGTCGTCCCTTGAATAGGACGTTAAAAGAATATCCCGTGTTTGTGAAAAGCCACTCCTCGAGCACGTTAAAGAATCCACCACACTAAGGCTTATAAAAAAAGTACTGGTCCTTCTTTGCGTGAGTGAATGAAGACTCACAGTCCAGTCTCTGAGTTGGCATGTTGAAAAAGGTGATAATGAATGATAATAACCTGTTGTTTCAACCCTACCACAAATGTGGTAAGTCTCAGAGAGATAATTACATTTGCATGAAAGCTTGCAGAGCAGACGTATTTGGAATCAGTACAAAACTTGTAACATCTTCTTATAACAGACCAAAAACAGTCTTAAAAACTGTTACTCCCAATTTTCTTCTAACAGTGACAGTTTTAAAGGTAAACAACATACCTTCGACGGCTATCAGCCCATCTTGTTACAATCACAGCCTAACTTTATTGCTGTGCATTTATTGTAGCTTTGAATGATCAATATGCACAGCCAGAGCTGCCCAATTGTTAACAAAGGATTAGTGTTGAAGATGAGCAATAATGCTAATGTGTGCAAAGCCTATAGGGAGTATTACTTAGACAATATGTTGTATTTTCTTAAAAGGTACTCAATGTAAGATTAAGAAGATTCAGAAAATGCTTGAAGTAAATTTTATGACCATTTCTTTAAATGGTATGTATGTCTGAAATGGATTGGATAGCAATAGGTAGTAAAAATGTGAGAACAACAGACCAAACAAACTCATCGAAAAGCTTACAGTGTGATTACATTCTGCCAGGGTTTTTTTTTTTGGTACCCGCAAAAAATGGGGGAACCACAGTGTGAATCTTATGTGTGGCATTTATAAGTGTCATAAATTTGGAATGATGTACTAAAATGTGCATCCCAATGTCGATAACTGTTTACTGTAAATGCAGAAATGTTCGCGGTGGTTTAATGTTCGCGGTTTTCGCGGTGGCCACTTCGAATTCACCGCGAATTTAAAACCACCGCGAACATTTTTCCTTGGCAGTAAGAGACTACTGAGTGCATGGTGCTACCGCGAAGTTAAAACCACCGCGAAAAGTCCCTTTTCCCGCTACCGCAAAATTACATCCCCACGAACTTAAATGCATTTACAGTACATTAAAGATTTTGCTTTTTTGGTCTTACCGCAAAAACAAAATTTCTACTTTTGATAACCTTTAATTTTTAACTTATTTATACCTATTTATTTATCTACATATGAAGAGCATGCAGCCTTAAGGCGTTTTCAGTGTGTCCTGGGGAAGACCCCAAACATAGATAAGGCCACAGCAAGTAAATTTTATGGATGACATCCTCTGCAGACTGCAAAAATAATGCGATAGGGCGAAAAAACAAACAAGATAGGTGAAAAGAAAACAAGATGGCTACATTTTTAAAAATAGGCACCATGAAGTTGTGATGAATGTTGTAACAACAATTAAAGGGACAAAACATGGTACAAGAGCCAACAAGGCATTCATTCCTGTATTCAAGACATGTACTGGTGTGCTA
The DNA here is from genome assembly GCA_019207045.1 of Branchiostoma floridae x Branchiostoma belcheri. Lineage (NCBI taxonomy): Eukaryota > Metazoa > Chordata > Leptocardii > Amphioxiformes > Branchiostomatidae > Branchiostoma > Branchiostoma floridae x Branchiostoma belcheri. Next base: position 898,183 of record CM033038.1, on the reverse strand, counting down.
AAAGTGACACTAGTGTGGTAGACTGGCATCACCAACAAAGTTGGTAACCACACTCATGGCTTCCATATTGGTGTCACTTTTACAACTCTCCATTAAGTTTCATTTCTACAACTACAGCCCTGGGTACCTCGCAAGTGTCACTTCTACAAGTACAATTATTAGGCTACAACACAACATATTTGCTCATTTTGGTACTTTATCGCCATGTTGACCATCCCTGCAGAAGAAAAAAATTCTTGTTTTTTTCCCTGAAATTAGACAAAAATTAATGCGAGCGCTGATGTCATCCATAAAATTTACTTGCTATGGCCTAAGAACCAAAAAAAGAGTGACCTTCTTGTGAATATTTGCTAAAATGTTGCGTTTTCCATCTGTAAACTCTTGTTCCATTCATATCTTCTGTCACTTCACAAATAGATTTCTATTGTAAGTATCGATCCGTTGTGTAAACACACCAAAACACAACCCTGTTACAGCTTCACTTACATTCTATGTACTGGTTCATCTTGGAAGAAATACATGTACAGCCAGGGCTGCCTAACCAGCCTGTGGCTATTTCATACGGCTAAGTCTGCTGACAAAGAAAACATCCAGCTGTTCCATGTAAACTTCTGTTTCTTCATATCTATCAACTTATGAATCATTAGGAAATTCTGTTAGATTGCGTGTAATTATTACCTGAGCATGTGTTATTATTATATTCAGATACAGTGTAAGTCATATATAGAATGTCACTTCATAGCTGTTGCAGCAGCAATATTGTAAGTCACAGACACCCTAGATCCCATACATGATAAGCTGGCAAAACTGTGTTGAACAACAACGAGCACACGGTACACTGTATGTGCCTGCAGGGTTTGTCTGATTTTATGCATGCATGTTAGCAAGAAACTGAAATGTTAAAAAGCGTGAGTTTTATATTAAAACATAACGCACAAACTGGGTGTCTGTTATTACTGCGTTTCATGGGTTACTGTAAATTGTTGTCTATGTGTGTGTGTGTGTGCATATGTACATAAGTGTGTGTGCGTTTGTTCGCATGTGTGTGTGTGTGTGTGTGCATATGTACGTGTGTGTGGTGTGCGTGCGTGTGTGTGCATATGTACATAAGTGTGTATGCGCGTGCGTGTGTCTGTGTGCATATGTACGTAAGTGTGTGTCCGTTTGTTAGCATGTGTGTGCGTGTGTGTGCAGTTTAAAACTATTTGGCTAAGGTATGTGGTCGTGGAACTCTGGTTATCTTTGTTCCACTGCAGGTGACGACGTCATCTCCGGATGAATTTATTTATTTATTTATTTATGAATAATTATAAGCTGAGAAGGGCTGTCTTTGTCAGGAAGCCTGATAAAACAGACCCTTCTATTCTAAATCATCTCCGCTAAATACTTCCCTATATACACACTATATATGATGATGATGATGATATACACACTGGCAACCTAAAGTCATATTTGTCGCATACATGTTGCTTCCAGTGCATACATGTATGTAGCAACAACATAAAACAAAATAAACCTATTCCTTCTGAAATAAATCAATAATGTTTCAGGACTAGCCTGGGTACCGTCCCCTGTAGTTACTGGCGGCTCTATGTCTTTGCTTCCTTGTGGAAAGTAGAGTTCAGTAACTATTGCAGATGGTACTCTGGCTAGAATGGTGGCTATACAAAACATTGCCCACAAGTCTGAATCATTTCCAAGCCAGCTTGCATTGTTCGGTATTCTTTGCACTTGTTTCTGACAACCACACACACACCGGCTAATGTCTACATGTGTCACCACACAAAGAAACACAATATAGGATCTCTACGTACCATATGGTGCAACAACATATGCTAAAATCTTACCAATACTGGAAATTCAACAAGACACAAGTTGTTATTCTCCACGAGGAGGTTGGGTCACGGAGATAGTAGTGGTCAGGATTTTTATTGAGGGGTGTGAGCCAGTAAAAATCCTGACTACTACTATCTCCGTGCCCCAACCTCTGCCTGGAGAATAACAACTTGTCTTGTATTAAGATATAATAAAAATATAAAAGCCCTGAGAAAATGATAATACTGTTGTAAAGTTTGACAATTGTCATTAAAAAGGGTAATCTACAAGGGCAATATCAAAAACACACTTGTATTATTTGGTTCAAGTTGGTTGGAAATTGTGCAAAATGTTTACCCATTACTAAGGGGTAAATGTTATAATAATTACACATTCTTTCATGTGGCAAAAAATGAAGTTTGTACATTTCAGTTCTTGTTCTTGTTCTTGTACTGTGCAACACCCCTAGTTTGTTGGGGCAAACCACACAGGGCGTAGTGCTGTTGTGTTATTGGCTGTTCCTTAGATGTTGTAATGCCTCTTCCTTAAACTTAGTGGGGTTAGCTTGGAGTGTGGTAGAGTATGGTAATGTATTCCAATCTGTGGCAGTTCTTGGGAAAAATGAATATTTGAGGCAGTCTTTGTTAGTCTTAATGGGTTTATATGAATTTGGATGATTGTGTCGGGATTGCCTAGGGTTCAGCTGCAAGTAATGATCGACCGGTAGTTCATGATTCTCACATCCTAAATGCTACAGTTTACTCCTAGATAATAAGACAGTAGAGATGGGCTAAGTCTTCATCAGAAAATCCTGCCCCATTCTAAAGTACATTTGAGATGGATCAGTAAGAGTGCAAATGTGCAAATCTGTGAAATACTGGTCAACTTTATATCAAGACTTTATCATTAAAAAATGCCTGTTAGGTCCTAATCATAAGGAAATCCTGAGTATCTACAAATTCTACATGTACACTACAGTTACTGAGAGCCAATACATGTATCTGGCATGTGACCTACAAATTAAAAATGCTTCACAACAAACCACAGAGATGTACAAATTTGCATGTAAAATTATACAAATGTTAGACTTCCTATCCAATGTCCCATAAGAATACCCTGAGTATCTCTACTACTAGTTACTGAGAAGTAATATCAGGTATGTGGTCAACAAAGTCCATTGGAGGGAACACATTATCCCAGTTAGGTTGGGGCGCATCACCTGTACCTGCAGCTGCCACACCTGGCACCACACCTGGCTCCACACCTGCAGCAGGTGGGTCCGCATGCACGTGTGCACCTGCGCAGGTGTCCACATCAAAGTTCTTCTCCTGCTTGACCTTGGTCCTCTTGGCGTCCTCGATGGCCTTGATGAGGTCGAAGGAGTAGTCTGTCTCCTCCACCTCTCGGTCCTCCTGGATTCCTTTAAGCTCGTTTCTCAGCCTCTTCAGACGCAGGTAGAACTGGACCTGGAGATATAAGGACAGGGAAAAGTGTTATCAGTGAAACACAACAGGTGAGTAGTCAGTTTCCTCCACCTCTCGGTCCTCCTGGATTCCTTTCAGTTCATTTCTCAGCCTCTTCAGACGGAGGTAGAACTGGACCTTGAGGAGATACATGTACAAGCACAAAGAAATGTGTTATCAGTGAAACAGGATAGACCTGAAACACAAGAGGCAAGTAGTACAGTCTCCTGGCTCTCGGCATGCCTTTCAGCTTGTTTCTCAGACGCAGGTAGAACTGGACCTGAAGGACATACAAGAACAGGGAAAAGTGTTATCAGTGAAACACAACAGGTGAGTAGTCACCTCTTGTCTTCCTGGATTCCTTTAAGTTCATTTCTCAGCCTCTTCAGACGCAGGTAGAACTGGACCTGGAGATACAAGAACAGGGAAATGTGTTATCAGTGAAAGAGAACAGGTGAGTAGTCTGTCTCCTCCACCTCTCGATCTTCCTGGATTCCTTTCAGCTCGTTTCTCAGCCTCTTCAGACGGAGGTAGAACTGGACCTGGAGATATAAGGGCAGGGAAATGTGTTATCAGTGAAACACAACAGGTGAGTAGTCTGTCTCCTCCACCTCTCGGTCTTCCTGGATTCCTTTCAGCTCGTTTCTCAGCCTCTTCAGACGGAGGTAGAACTGAACCTGGAGATATAAGGACAGGGAAAGGTGTCAAACACAAGATGTGGGTGGTACAGTCTCTAGCTCCTGGCTCCCAGGATTCTTACCTAACGTACTAAGCACAACCCTAAAAGGTCCAGACTGGTCAGTTAGTTTCTCTCAGCCTCTTCAGACGGAGGTAAAACTGGACCTGGAGATACAAGAACAGGGAAAGGTGTTATCAGTGAAAGAGAAGAGGCCTGAAACACAAGAGGCAAGCAGTACAGTCTCTTGGCTACTGTCAGCTCACAAATGCAACCCACTACGAGGCTAAAAGTTTCAGACCTGTTAGACTGATCAGTTGGTGGCACTTGAACCCCACTATTACAACAGTTTGTTTTGTAGATAAAAGATATCAGTGAATAGTTTCATAAGGTTGGTAGATCACTGGATAACAAAATCATTGACCACAAAAACGGTTGGTAACGCAAAGCAAGGACGTATATAACGTCCTTGCACAAAGGTAGTCAAATGGCATTTTTTAGGCTTCAGGGGAACAAGAATCTTTGTTGCTATGTCTAGATAACACTTTTTTAACAGCTTCTAGTTCTGCTTCATTTACTTCATCTTTACTGCATCCCCCTACTACCTTAAAGAAAGGTTATGCGACGACATTTACCATTATTAAAGAAAACAATTTGTGACTTCTCTAGCAGAAAGTACCACCAAGTTGAACACTGAAACAATCTCCAGACTCTCACCTTATCCTGAGCCCTGGGAAACTGTGCACACCTAGCGCTGGATGTGTTAAACACTCACCTTATCCTGAGCCCTGGGAAACTGTGCACACCTAGCGCTGGAGGTGTTAAACACTCACCTTATCCTGAGCCCGAGGAAACTGTGCACACCTAGCGCTGGATGTGTTAAACACTCACCTTATCCTGAGCCCTGGGGAACTGTGCACACCTAGCGCTGGATGTGTTAAACACTCACCTTATCCTGAGCCCTGGGGAACTGTGCACACCTAGCGCTGGATGTGTTAAACTCTCACCTTATCCTGAGCCCTGGGGAACTGTGCACACCTAGCGCTGGATGTGTTAAACACTCACCTTATCCTGAGCCCGAGGAAACTGTGCACACCTAGCGCTGGAGGATGGCATGACGAATATCCTGGTGTTCGTGCCTGGCACCAAATCCGGCTGCTGTCCAAACTGGAAATCCTTCTTCAGTTTCTTCCCGAAGAAAACCGTGGAGAATGCATCGTAGATGCTCTTCCCGTTGAAGGCGGCAATCCTCGGCTGGTACTTTTGCAGCTTCCCGACAAGAATCTTCGCCCCCTCACCCATCTCTTTCCGCGAGAGGTCTTTGCTTCCCGGCGTTGTTCTTTCCACGACGTTCGTGAATCCGATGCCGTAGTTGATCAGTTTGAAGTCGTCCATGGCCGTCATTGGTCGGTCGATGAGTCTGGACATGTAGAGGCACTTCCAGAAGTGGTTACCAGGCCCGGGGTAGTGGTGGCCGACATATGCCGCCATCAGACCTGTACATGATGTAAAAATGATTAACGAACATGATTAACGAACATGATTAACGAACAAACAAACGATGAGTCTGGACTTGTAGAGGCACTTCCAGAAGTGGTTACCAGGCCCGGGGTAGTGGTGGCCGATATACGCCGCCATCAGACCTGTACATAATGTAAAAATGATTAACGAACATGATTAACGAACATAATTAACGATGAGTCTGGACATGTAGAGGCACTTCCAGAAGTGGTTACCAGGCCCGGGGTAGTGGTGGCCGACATACGCCGCCAATAAACCCGGGTAAAGGTAAAATTAAGGTAAAATATTATAAAAGGTGGTCTCATAGTGGAGAATACTAGTAGCCTTTTTGATCTACTGGAAGTTGTTAATATCCACTGTGCCTATGACGAGATATTGGAAGGCAAAGCCAATCCCTCTCCTTCCACCTTCCCAACTGAAGTCAGGTGCCCATTTGTACACCTGGATGGAGTGAGGAATGTTGTGTGAAGTGCCTACAACTAGTACAAGCATGACAGGATTTGAACACTGTCATTAAACCTACAGATGATGACTCAAATGACTTTAGATGTACCAACTGAACTGCTACTAGTAATGAAATCAATCTCCAAGGAGACTTGAGATTGCTTATTTAATAAATTGCTATCTGATATTTGTTATCAAAAATACAATGTACATATACAGTCATAGGAGGGGCATCCTCACTAGATTAGAAATAGAATTATGATTTCTTTGAATAATGCCTTAAGTAGCTAGACATCTGAATTCTGATGTGCAAAGCTTATACAGATACAGACTAGTACATATGAGCAAGAAGGTTGAAATATGAAGAGAATGATTTACAAAAAAACAACAACACAGGTCTGCTCTGAGTGTGTATATCCTGGAAATATAAATTATACACAGACCTGGGTTGATTCCGATGATGACAATGTCCAAGTTGGGACTGAGATGGTCAGGCAGCGTCCGCAGCAGGAGTTCAGACTCAGGCGTGCCCTTGAAGCGGTCGATTTTCCTCTTGGGTTTCTTCTCGACCTTCATGGTGTCGGTGATCTTCTCCTGTTTCTTGGCCTGACTCTTGGGAGGTCGTCCTCTCGGCTTCTTCTTGGGGGCTGACTTGGCTGGTGTGGCCTCCATGGGGACTTCCTGGGGGAGGGGCTGAAGAAAGTTTCCCCACATATTTAGAATCTCATATACCAGGGCTTTAGCCAGCTCGAAATTTTTTTCCGTCAGCCAATTCCAATCGTCGAGAAAACCGCGAAAATTGATTAGAAGGACTGAACTGAGACCTTGAAAAACAGGTTTTAATGAGATTATCGAATGCGAAAGGGCGCCGACACACATTGTCAACAATCATAACAATAGCAAAACAAACAGTGTGTGGCTTTTACGGCCGTGGACAGCGTCCCCAAGCCACATCTACCTTCTAGTGAGTTCTATCAAGAAATTTTTGTCCGTCAAGGTTGACGGATTGGTTTGAAAATTTTTCCGTCAGACACAGCAAATTTCCGTCAATTGACGGAAAAACGGACGCTGGCTAGAGCCCTGTCATATACTGATGAAGGGACATATATATATATATTACAGGAAAACAGACAAATCATCAAGTTATTAAAGGAGGCATGATCCTTTCTTTATTTACATTTTTGCTTCAAGGTCTTCACTTTACTTAATTTATTTAGCCAGATCAACTTCCACTCAGGTCTAACTTCAACCTGTTCAATTCTAGAGTAGAGTTTGATTCCAATTTCACAATTAAATAAACATTAATATTGACCATATCCCCTTATGAAGACTCGATGGAGGCTTAAAGTGGCAATTTTTATTTCTTAATCCATTTATTTGCCATCTATTCTTAGACTATTAAAATTTCTTTAACATGAAATATAGGTCTGCTAGGATATAATTCTCTTCTTGCCACTGGAACCTGAACCTGTTCCAAGGGGCCCTTTTGTGTTTTAAATCATGCGAGGTAATTAGCTGAAGGTGTTAATTGATATTCATGAGGCCCTGTGAAGCCAGTTTTGTTATTCACGCCCCTACAGAGCCATACAGACCCATAGTGCACACATCTAACACAACAATTCCCCTCCAATCAACTTCTGTTAAGATCAACAAATTTGAGACAAACACTGGGACACATGATCTAATCTGAATGAATGAATGAAATAACCTAAAATTAAGTAAAGTATGACAAAATAGCTTGACAAAATATCCTCTTCTTCTTCGGGATAGGATCTTTCATACGATCAAAGCTTTCTGGTAATTTTATAACTGCCGTTACGCAGCAGATATCTATTTTCCTATCATGAAATTCCCTAAATAAATTCGAACGTTCCAGTCAGTTGAACAAATCCCCCATTCATTCAAATTTCTTTATACACACTGGCCCTTTAAACACCGAACCACCAAACCGGCTATGAACCTTAAGAAAAATAGTAACCCTTACCTGTGGTGGTACACTGTTAGCTGCAGACATCGCACCTGCCGACATTTGCAGACGATATTTGACGGTTAAAAACAGACGATCTGAAGAGAAGAATCCGTTCACTTAATCCCCAAACCGACAGCCTTGCCTTTGTTTACGGTGCAGTTTTTCCCGTGCAAATTCGGACGTGGATATAACGATATTTACGCAGTCCGGGGCTGAAATTTCGGATCTATAGGTGCTAGATTGGTCTTTGGTACAGTCAGTAAAAGATCCGTCCACAGAAAAGTTGAATTTTCGGTAAAAATGAGGCAAAAACCGCTGTTTTCTAGTGCAGACGACAGACGGAGGGGGACGCTAAGGTCAGCCGCGGGGCAGGATGGGATAGGTAGGGCAACGCCCTCCGGTAACCTGATCTCCGAGCAGATGTGAGGGGCGGACTTCTGTCGTTCACGGCATGTTTTTACGAAAGTAACAAATGGTTTCAATGGTTATCTTTTACTAATACAACAAAATAACGTTACGTATTGTAATGTGTCTTGTAATTTTATACGTTAATCTTAATGTAAGATCACTTCTGAAAAAAAAACCACCATTCAACAGCTCAACTTTTTTCTTGAATATATCTAACATTAACTTTTACATTTAATATATTACATCAAAATATAGATAAATTGTTCACATTGAACATTGCGTATGAAATATTCAATCTTTTCGAATAAATAAATGAATTTCAAACCCTTCCTCCCCTGTCTGATAGTTGGTACCTCCCGCGCATGTGCAAAGTGACCCTTCCTGTTCTATCCGCCATTTTCTGTCTGCGATTTTTCTCAACTCTAAAACCTGATGTTTTCCCGATAATTCCTGCCCTCCGTGCGCCTGTCAGCCATGACTGAGAACATAGAGCTGAACCTCAGTCCTCAGGACAAAAAGGACCTGGATAAATACATCAAGTTCCTCTGTCTCAAGAGTATTCAGGTCGGTATAAGTATACGTGGTGTTGTTTTTACCATAGCCAAGAAGAAGGTTGTTTGTCAGCGATTTGTAAACACCAGAGCCTGTATTCTGAACGATTGTCATGATGTTTAGTTGTTTGTATTTCTTTACAGGAACGGCTCAGTATTATTTGACAGGAATTGTCCAGTATCAAATAGATTTTGACGTTGATGACTTTTATTACTTTAGATTATGGGCTTATGTTCCCCCTAGCAGCTTTCCTTGATACTGCACTGCCAGTCCCACAAAATATTAACTTGAAGGTTGTTGTTTTCCTTTGTTGTTGTTCTTACACTGACCTTGCTTGTCAATAAATTTTGTGTGTGAGACGTACTCAGAACTTCTAAATCCTAACTGAATAAAATTATCATGAAAGAATTATCAGAATTATCAGTCCAATTTCAACCAATAACAGCATGACAATTAGAAGTTCGACCAATGAGAGGATGGCTGCATGTCTGTCCTCCACATAGGATTGATCTATTCTTGCCTTGATGTTGGTCTTTCAAAGTTAATTCTTTCACATGTAAGTTACGTGAGATCGTGTGGCATAATTGGTAGCGTGTTGGTCTCAGGCCCAAGAGGTCCCGGGTTCGAACCCTGCCATGTCACCGATCTTGTGCCCTTGAGAAAGGCACTTTACATGACTTTCGGGATCCTCACTTTACTCAGGTGAAAATGCTTTGGACATCGCTCGGATAAGACGTTAAATAAAGACTGTGCCATAATGATCAACATAATGATCGTGGCCACTAAATGAAGAAAGAAAGGAAAAACTAACACAGATGAACTTTCTGCAGGTGATAGTGCAGTCACACCTGCATGACAAGGTCCGCACCAAGTCCAAACCATCCACATAGGATTGATCTATTCTTGTCTGGTTCTTGTCTTGTAAAGTTTGATCTATACTATTGGTTAAAAGTAACAACTAACACATCTGTGAGCCTTCTAACATTTCTACAGGTGATAGTGCAGTCGCGCCTGGGTGACAAGGTCCGCACCAAGTCCAAACCATCCACATAGGATTGATCTATTCTTGTCTGGTTCTTGTCTTGTAAAGTTTGATCTATACTATTGGTTAAAAGTAACAACTAACACATCTGTAAACCGTCTAACATTTCTACAGGTGATAGTGCAGTCGCGCCTGGGTGACAAGGTCCGCACCAAGTCAAAACCATCCACAACCGGTGCAGACTGGTTTAACCTGGGCATCACGGACGTGCCACGTGTGTTAGCGGAGGGGAAACGGATCATATCGGGTAAGGGTGTTTGTATTTCTTGCTGGACCAGTAAAGATTGGACCGCGGCCGGTTTCTGAGAAGATTTGACTTTGACAATATTTAGGCCACAGGTAATGTGACATTTCTGTTAGCTGTTCTCCTTGTGGTGCCGTACATGTAATTTATCAATGCAATATCACATGATGACAGACTGGGATACTACAGAACAATCACACTTAGATGCATAAGATTACCTAACAGTACTGTAGAAATAGAAAGAAAAAGTAAGATGAATAGTAACAGTACTAGTGGTGTGGTCAGTGTGGTGAATGTGAACCTGAATTTTTTGTACTTGTACCTACCCCTAATCTCAGGCCAGCTGCCGAGCCAGGGCCAGTCCCTATGTGTGGAGATCTCCCTAACCACGTCTGAGGGGGACTCCATGATTCTGGAGACATGGTGTCTGGGGATGAACGATCGCTCCGAGGCAGACATCAAGGTGACTATCATTTACATGTTTATTAAAATTGCAACAAAGCAATGCAGAGGTCAACACAGGCTGCATACACACTTTTGTAGATTGTATGCCCCAACTTGGAGCTGTGCCGGAGTTTTGACTGTTGGTGCATGTACATAATTAAACCTAATATACTAATAGACTATATACTAGTGTACAATAATACTTTTGATAAACACCAGATGATTATAAAAGTATTATTGTACAGTGTGTTATAGACTAGTACATAGTATATTAGTATTTTTGACATATGAGTATCAGAAAAAAACTAATAAAACCTTTAAATTTCTTGTAATACGACCTGTTTCGTGGAGCAGCAAGGTTCATGATACTTGTAGGTTTTGCAGACATTCTACGTCTTGTTGTGCACCCAATTATTTTCCTGTGCACCAAACTCCTGCACCTGTTCCCAAAAATAAATATCGGGCCCTGCTAACTTTGTTTTGTTACTTTTCAGGTGAGCTACACGGTGTACAACCGTATGGGCATCCTTCTGCGGTCTCTCTTCACCCTGACCAGAGTCACCCCAGCGTATCGACTCTCCCGTACCTAACATTAATGCTGTTGTTATACCTTACAGGTGAGCTACACGGTGTATAACCGTATGGGGATCCTGCTACGGTCTCTCTTCACCCTGACCAGAGTCACCCCAGCGTACAGACTCTCCCGTACCTAACGTTAATGTTGTTATACCTTACAGGTGAGCTACACGGTGTATAACCGTATGGGGATCCTGCTACGGTCTCTCTTCACCCTGACCAGAGTCACCCCAGCGTACAGACTCTCCCGTATCTAACATTAATGTTGTTGTGATACCTTACAGGTGAGCTACACGGTGTATAACCGTATGGGCATCCTTCTACGGTCTCTCTTCACCCTGACCAGAGTCACCCCAGCGTACAGACTCTCCCGTATCTAACATTAATGTTGTTGTGATACCTTAGAGGTGAGCTACACGGTGTATAACCGTATGGGGATCCTGCTACGGTCTCTCTTCACCCTGACCAGAGTCACCCCAGCGTACAGACTCTCCCGTACCTAACATTAATGTTGTTGTGATACCTTACAGGTGAGCTACACGGTGTATAACCGTATGGGGATCCTGCTACGGTCTCTCTTCACCCTGACCAGAGTCACCCCAGCGTACAGACTCTCCCGTACCTAACATTAATGTTGTTGTGATACCTTACAGGTGAGCTACACGGTGTATAACCGTATGGGCATCCTTCTACGGTCTCTCTTCACCCTGACCAGAGTTACCCAGCGTACAGACTCTCCCGTATCTAACATTAATGTTGTTGTGATACCTTACAGGTGAGCTACACGGTGTATAACCGTACAGACTCTCCCGTATCTAACATTAATGCTGTTGTGGTACCTTACAGGTGAGCTACACGGTGTATAACCGTACAGACTCTCCCGTATCTAACATTAATGCTGTTGTGATACCTTACAGGTGAGCTACACGGTGTATAACCGTACAGACTCTCCCATATCTAACATTAATGTTGTTGTTATACCTTACAGGTGAGCTACACGGTGCATAACCGTACAGACTCTCCCATATCTAACATTAATGTTGTTGTTATACCTTACAGGTGAGCTACACGGTGTATAACCGTACAGACTCTCCCATATCTAACATTAATGTTGTTGTTATACCTTACAGGTGAGCTACATGGTGTATAACCGTACAGACTCTCCCGTACCTAACGTTAATGTTGTTGTGATACCTTACAGGTGAGCTACACGGTGTATAACCGTACAGACTCTCCCGTACCTAACGTTAATGTTGTTGTGATACCTTACAGGTGAGCTACACGGTGTATAACCGTACAGACTCTCCCGTACCTAACGTTAATGTTGTTGTGATACCTTACAGGTGAGCTACACGGTGCATAACCGTACAGACTCTCCCGTACCTAACGTTAATGTTGTTGTGATACCTTACAGGTGAGCTACACGGTGTATAACCGTACAGACTCTCCGTATCTAACATTAATGTTGTTGTTATACCTTACAGGTGAGCTACACGGTGTATAACCGTACAGACTATCCCGTATCTAACGTTAATGTTGTGATATTACAGGTGAGCTACACGGTGTATAACCGTATGGGGATCCTGCTCCGATCTCTCTTCACCCTGACCAGAGTCACCCCAGCGTACAGACTCTCCCGTACCTAACATTAATGTTGTTGTGATACCTTACAGGTGAGCTACACGGTGTATAACCGTACAGACTCTCCCGTATCTAACATTAATGCTGTTGTGGTACCTTACAGGTGAGCTACACGGTGTATAACCGTACAGACTCTCCCGTATCTAACATTAATGCTGTTGTGATACCTTACAGGTGAGCTACACGGTGTATAACCGTACAGACTCTCCCATATCTAACATTAATGTTGTTGTTATACCTTACAGGTGAGCTACACGGTGCATAACCGTACAGACTCTCCCATATCTAACATTAATGTTGTTGTTATACCTTACAGGTGAGCTACACGGTGTATAACCGTACAGACTCTCCCATATCTAACATTAATGTTGTTGTTATACCTTACAGGTGAGCTACATGGTGTATAACCGTACAGACTCTCCCGTACCTAACGTTAATGTTGTTGTGATACCTTACAGGTGAGCTACACGGTGTATAACCGTACAGACTCTCCCGTACCTAACGTTAATGTTGTTGTGATACCTTACAGGTGAGCTACACGGTGTATAACCGTACAGACTCTCCCGTACCTAACGTTAATGTTGTTGTGATACCTTACAGGTGAGCTACACGGTGCATAACCGTACAGACTCTCCCGTACCTAACGTTAATGTTGTTGTGATACCTTACAGGTGAGCTACACGGTGTATAACCGTACAGACTCTCCGTATCTAACATTAATGTTGTTGTTATACCTTACAGGTGAGCTACACGGTGTATAACCGTACAGACTATCCCGTATCTAACGTTAATGTTGTGATATTACAGGTGAGCTACACGGTGTATAACCGTATGGGGATCCTGCTCCGGTCTCTCTTCACCCTCACCAGAGTCACACCGGCGTATCGACTGTCCCGTAAACAGGGAACAGACTTCGTCATCATGTACAGAATCTACTTTGGAGACGTGAAGTTCGACGGTCTGGGAGAGGGCTTCCAGGTTGGTTGGTTTGCTTATTTTGCTCATTAAGATGTATAAACAAGATGAACACTGATCACAAACACCACTAAAATAGTTCTTAAATCCAAAATCATATCCAGTTGCTAGACTATTGGCTTTTTGGTATATCTCATAACCTGGATGTCTAGCATTCATGTAATATTTACATGGTTACATCATCTAATATTTACATGAAGAAAGAGACTCTTTTTACACAACCTGAGACATAAAGTATTTACATATGTACAGACAGCTTTATGCAAAATATTTACAAGATAATGAAACTATTCACGGACTAATATTTACATGTTTACATGATCAAGTATTTACATGTATTTGTATCACCCAGGTGATGAGAGTCGGGGCAGTTCCCACGCCCATCGGTACACTAACGATGTCCGCCGCGTACCGGACCAAACTCACCATCCCGTCCGAGGGCTACGCTGGCTTACAGATGAAGGCGGACCACTACATGGCGGTAAGGCTTTCACTCATTCACTATCCATTATTTGATGATACTGCTGCTGGGATCCCTGACACAGGGGTAGGCAGCAGTTGGGTAGTCTTGACAAAGCGCTTCCATGCGGCTCTGTCCAGTGGGTCGACCCGGAGTGTTAGACCACACACCTTCATGTCCCTCCTAACACACTCCATCCAAGTTTTTCTTGGTCTATCACGGCCCCTGTAGCCTTGGTGATGGTGTTTATTGTCGTTAAGTACTTCGCATGTTTTGCTGTACATAGCAATGGAGTTAGAAGACAATTCCTTGATTCTAGGCATTTCTAATTTTTTAGTTATTTGACCTGTTACAAATCTTTTTAATTGTGTTTTAGAGTTAGTACTTATATGAATATGATGAAAGATTTTGAGTAATGTTAAGCTTGTTGTAAAAATCAATGCAATTCAGCTCCTAGGAGGACTGCAAAGATGATTGAGACATAAAGTTTGAAAGTTTGTGATCTTTTATCTGTTACCAAAATTACACAATTCAGCCGTTGCAATTGGCTGCTATATATGTGCTTGGTACAATAAAGTGAAAAAGACTTTCATTATCATTATAGAACACGCCACCGCGCTACATCGGTCGGAACCCCTCCGAACCTCGGTTCCAAATCTACGCAGACGACTTCCCCGATTGGGAGGATCCATTGCAGGAGGTGGGGGTGGGCTCGTGTTCCGTCTCACCACCAAACCAGATGACCTTCTCCCGCGCGGCTACCCAGACTGACTTGCAGCAGTGTGCTGCGACCGTCGGGGAACATGGTGAGCACTTGAACCTGTCCGCCGCGCCGAAGGTCGGAGCGTTCGCGCTCGGGAAGGACATCGGCAAGGACGGAGACGGGAACGTTTGTAACGTGCCGTTCGAACTCCTGACTCAGCAGAAAACAGAACCTCGCGAACGATCGTCGTCATCCCCGGTTCCCTTCCCGGACCAAACCGGGATGTTCGACCAATCAGACTGCTTGCGGCTGACGTCATACGGCTTAGCCGGTTCAACAGGTTCGTACGGAAGCCAGCTCTCGTCGTCTCCGCAAGAAGACTTTGTCGTTGTGGAAGTTCAGAAGCCGGCGTTCGGGAAATGCGACTCGAACAGCGACCTTGGAACGTTCTATAAGGAATGCCAGAACCCGCCGCAGCTGGTGACATTCGCGGACTCCAAACAGCCGTGCGTAACGGACACGCTAGCTTCCTTTACTGAGGATCTTGCGAAGTATGAGGATAATCTGGATGAGTTTGATGAGTTTGTATTGTCTCTGCAGGAGGACCAGTAGGGAAGGCCAACAAGGACTGTTGGACTTATTGATAAATCAATGGTTCAAGGAAGCGTATTGTCTGAAGCTTTTAAGTTGAAAAGCTTATTAATAAGATTTAACGTGTAATTTCCAGCACACCATAAAGATGAGACTTACACAAATTTTCCACTGAACAGTACAGTAGTTTAAGGAATTCGCAGCTTAAATTGTAGCAAGATGCATTATGCAGAATATGTCAGATTCTCAACTGTCCAACTCCAGACTTTATCAAGGAATGAAAAAGCCATCACTCCAATCTGTGATGCCACATAATGTAGATAAACACTTGACTTGATGTATACATTAATGTGTTTACAACACATCGTACACATGCCTTACTGATGACAATCACTGTAGTACTGCACATGTGCAGTACTACAGTGATTGTACATGTACAATGTAATTAATAATAATTGTATTTTCAGTTTATCACACACCTTTGTAGAGTAGAAAATATTACATTAGAGCACCAATGCTAAAGGCTAAAGTAGGCATGGAAATAGAACAACTCTAAACCTTGATAAAGCCACACAACTCTCTTTAAAAAAGGACACAAGAAATCAAAACCAATAGCTAGGATGAACTGTGCTTATATTAGTCTGGCCCAAGGAGAGGAAAAATCAAATAGATGAACAGAGGTTATACATTGTATGTGTATTTTGGAGTAGCAAGATGCTTCCAAATGCTTAACAAATGTAAACTACATGTATATGATACACACGTGTCTGGAGTACATGTTGTAGTTCAGGTATATCTGGGAAGTTTCATTAATGAAAAGAGTTGGGATATTTATACCATAGTTGTTTCACACATGGTAGAACATTGCTACCAAGTTGCAAACTCTAACTTGTTACTGCTTACTTGCTTCTTACATCAGTGTTGCAGAATGTAGCGATGTTGCCGCTTCAAGTCAATGCAAGAGAAAATGATACAAAGTATCCCTGTATATATATACCGGTACTTCTGCTGTCAGTTTCATATACTGATATGCTGTAGAAGGAATGTAAAGATGTAAAATATAAAATAAATGTCGAACTGTAATATGCTTCTTTCTGTGTGGATCATTGCAAATAATTTTGTACTACTAATTGTTGTTCAACTTGAAGTGCCAAGAAGCACATATAATGTAGAGCCTAACTAGTTACCCCCTCCCCACGAGTACCCGCTAATCATGCAATCTAAGCCTATGGCTGTATACAATGTGCCTGGCAATACCTGACTTAAGTTAGGTTACATTGCTAATTTCAGGAGCGCTAAGAAAAACTTGTTCCATGCTTATTGATATATCTACTGAGCAATTGGCCTTCTTTGTGTGCTTAGCGCTCCTCATATATTCCAAAAATATGCACGATAAAGGAAGTGTCTATAGAGAATGCATGGGTTTGGGTTTAGTGATTGTCATATTGTTTTACAAAACATACATCGCGTAATTTTCCACAAGTTGAATCCCACAAAAGGTCGGCTGATTATGTATTAATTTTATTGATATGTTATCTATTGGAAAATAACACTCCCTTCTCCCTGTAAACCTCCACACTCAATTAACACATGTATGCACAATGTATTTTTGTTGCATAACTCACATACAGATCTGTAAATGCTCCCAGTGGTGTTTAATATTCTCTAGTAGAAATTGTCTCCTTGGCATCAACCAGCCGCCTTTGGTATGACATCAGTCCAACATGCCCGTCTCCACAACACCGATCATCAAAGCTACCGTTTAATGGACCAGTTTGGTAAGTTTGTGCACGTTCTCTTATTATAATAATGAGAAGTTTATTTGCAAGTTTATGCCATGGCGGCTGGTTGCAAGAACATGGCATAAACATAGGACATATACAATTGCCTTCTATTTGCCTTGTGCCAAAGTTGGGGAGTCAATGGAAACTTTAATGAACCAGTTTGTTGAGTTTGTGTTGGTTAAGTCAATGATGTGGCATTCTCTTTTGATATTATAATTAGTTCTGTTTTGCCATGTGCCAAAGTCAATGTAAGTGTTAATGGACCAGTTTGGGCAGTTTGTACCACGCTCCGCTGTTGTCAAGGATGTGACGCCCTACGGATGCCTGCACCAATCAGCGCTCATAGTGAATCCTCTCGTCTGAAACCTTTATTGTACAGAAGCAGCACACTGACCAAATCCAACAAGTACCACGGAATGACAGTCTCGTGTCACGACGCACCAGTCTAACTCAATTTAGCAAGTGGAAAAGATGTGGAAGTTCCTGCTCTTCACTGCGGCTGTGATCATCTGGCCAGCCTTGGCACAAGGTAGGCTTATAGTAATACAATTGGTGGTAATTAGCAGTAATATTGAAAACATACTATTAGATTGTCAGCAGAGGCATAGAGAAATGCTGCCCAAGTCCACATACTTAGTACGTATTTCAGTACCATAGACTTGTTCATCTAATTGTTCTTCTATTTTATGTCCATCTATTACTAAACCTATTTTATCTGGAGAAACATATCACCTGCTGGTGTTTTTCAATGTCTCATGATCTGATTTAGGGATGCGTCGATGAACAAGGTTAGACATCCAGGTAATAAGATGCACCAAAAAGCAGTTACTTTTAAGCAACTGGATATGATTTTGGAAATGGCAAAAGATATCTTTTTGAGAAAGTTTTCCTATAATCCTAGATGGGAATTGATATGCAAAGGAGACGTAGTCGGAGAACACTAGGTTTATCCTAACTAAAAATGTGTCCAAAAGACTTAATGCCTTAATATTGATTCTTTGACCAAACATTGTATACTATTTGAGGTCAAGACTTCGTTATGGTTACCTTAACAACCAAAACACTCCCCATGCAGAAGTGAACTATTCCAAAATCAAACCCAATACACAGATAGGCTACCCCAAGATCACAACGTGTGCAAACTGAGCCACTTGTTTTTTTTTATGTCGTTTTTATCATTCTATTTTCGATAAAATGCTGTCGTAATGTGTACCGACAGACATGCATGGACTATTTGAAAGACAAAATCTAACAATTGGATCATTTGATTGATTCTGATTGCCTGTACATGCTGCCCAAGTTTGATAATTCGAAAAATGCACATATATCATGAAATTGGGATGCTCTGAAATTCGCATCATGATCATGGTCTTTAATTTTGTCCGAGTGCTAAAACTTTCAGCACCATGGCCTATTCTCAAAGACGCAGAACTAAAACAAATTGATTGATAAGCTATCATTAGTGTCATTGATCCTGTTTTGTAGTTACTAGTGAAACGATATGCAAATTGTAAAGGGGGAGTGGTGAGTATTCAAACTTTAAGGAATCAATAATTGTCCAACTTTTGTGATTTCTGTTTTTAGATAGACTGTCTCGGAAATGCGTATTTGAAAGATTTTATGCTAATACCTCCAATTCTAGGGGCAATCGTTGCGAATTTATGCAAATGTTAAACAATGTATCAATATTCGACGTCTCTTGTCAAAAGGACATCAAACCAGAGGAGGGGTTTGATTCTTTTTAGTTAATCGTGCTTACGTGGAAATAAGTATACACTATACAGGTAGTGGAGATAGTCAATGAAGGTCAGAGTGGAGAGTCATTTATGCCATATTGCAAGAATTAGCATGAAAGCTCATCTGTGTTGATTTAATCCATATTGAAGTTTTACAACTGTCGTACAACAGTCAACACAAAATTTGCTCACCTCGAATCTTCGGTCGCACCTACGTCGACCTTCTTCAGGAGTGATGATTCAATTACTCCGAGCACATATTACAAGATACTCATATATAGGGGAAATAATTAAAACAGAAGACTTCTGTGTGGTTACATTTTGTACATCCTCTATTTAAGTTGCATGTCAGACGAGTCACCATTTTGGGTTATTTGCCAGACAAAATCTACTACACTTTTCCATGAATGTTCTTGAAGCAAACCCTTTAGAAATATTAACAATACCTCTTACTTTTTTTTAGACCAGCAGGTGTACCTGACCACGCACGCCAACTGGAACTTCTATAAGATTCTCGTGACCGGACAGATGACCAATGCTAACGTCAAGGCGACGTGTGAGGCAGCGGGGATGAGGTATCCGTGTTACTACTCAGGTACTAATGGGTGTCACACCAACCACTGGACCTCAGACTGCATTGCGTATGACAATGCCGCTTACAGCTGTTATACCCCCATACTCCTGGCAACCAAACTGTGCGGAACTACTGTGCTCGGGTACTGTCAGCCACTTGATGACACCTTTGTGTACCTCCCTTGGAATGGCCAGGTGGATGGCGGCGCTCGTGGAGTGGACTACGAGACTCACACCTACAACCTGCACGGAGCGAACTACTACAACAAGTACGCGCTGTGTGCAGGTGAGACTGTAGCCTCGATGTCACTACGCAAAACGGAATGATATTGATACTTTTCAGTAGTTTTTCTTAGTGGGTGGGGGAATCTTTCATACAAAATGCCAACCTGCCTACAATACATCTAAATAATTTATGGAAAATCATAATAAACATAAATTCGAATGCCATTACTAGTATCCACTGTACTTAACAACCCAAAGCAGACCTAACAGATAATGGACACGGCTAGGAGGGGTGCAACAAATTTCAGTGGGACCAAACACAGTGTAAACATTGAGGGCCCCCATATACGTTTCCCTTGTTGGAAGTTAAGAGTCAAATTGCATATAAATTCATGTTGCCCGAGGGCTGGAGAATCCCAACTTGATGTGCAGAACTGTAACACTATATCTCACTTTTCCAGATGTCGTTACGTGTGCGAGGTCCCCATGTGTACATGGAAACTGTACCGATGATGTCATGGGTTACACCTGTACCTGTGAGAACGGCTGGGGAGGAACCAACTGTGACCAATGTTAGTAACTGTTTCATGGTATTTTATACTTTTGTTCAAAACAAGCAAATCAGAAACTAACATGGAGGAACCAAATTCATTTTGTTTGTAAAAAAAAAAAGTCAAAAGAAAGTCAAAACCATGCTATCAAGAAATTTATTCATGATTCTTTATTACAGTTTAATTTATCTTTATCTTACTGTTAATAATATAATATGGGCTAGCACGTACACTACATCTATCAAACTACTTTGACCTCCTTCAAAAGCGATCTGTACGAATTTCAGCCAATACCTTTTTCACAGCACACTCAGCAACTCTATTTCATGATTTAAATGTTTTGACGTTATTTGACAGCAACACATTTTAAACTGCCTTATTTGTCCACAAACTTGTCCATAACAGCGCTTGCCTACCCAAACAATACAAAGATTTGTTTTTTTCAATTTCAACTCAGATATTTGCGACCACAATGCAAAACAGCAGATTTTTAAAGGCAACCTAAGCAATATTACAGCATTAAAAGTGGAAATATTATGGAAAAGGCAATCTGTATGAAATTTTTTATGATGTTATCCGCCAATAACAGGTGAACTTTTAATTACCTTCGCCGAGAAGGTCATATTTTTGGTTAAGGCCTCATGTTGTGTCTCTATGCGTGGGTCAACAGCATATAACTCGAGAAGCTGTGTATGGATTTTAATGATATTTGGTATATTTGAGTAGCGGTTGCGGAAAGGAAGGTCATGTTCGACAATGGTTGGCGTAGCCTTTTTCCGTCAGGGCGGTAGCGGGTTGATTGTGGTGCGTCCGCCTTTTTGTGTACAGCATAACTTGAGAAGCCTTAAATGGATCCTGATAATATTTGGTAGGTGGGTAGGGGTCAGGAAAACAAAGGTCAAGTTCGATAATGGGCCCCTAGCGGCTCCCAAAGGTACTGCAGCAAAACTTCCAATTTTGACATCTCGTGTTCTGGACATGCTGTGGTCATGATTTTTAAGTCTGTGATAGATAGCCCTTGGGGCAGAGAGTAAGTGCTATGAGTTTGGACCCCCTAGCGGCTTTTTTGAAACTGCAGGCACCAATTTCCTTTCAAATTTTGGAAGAGAACGTGTTGACAGATCATCATCCATTATGATATTTGGTAAGTAGATAGAATGAGTGATGACTTACATAATTATGCAAATCAACAGCTAATCTG
Source organism: Branchiostoma floridae x Branchiostoma belcheri (assembly GCA_019207045.1). NCBI lineage: Eukaryota > Metazoa > Chordata > Leptocardii > Amphioxiformes > Branchiostomatidae > Branchiostoma > Branchiostoma floridae x Branchiostoma belcheri. The sequence goes on along the minus strand of CM033038.1, from coordinate 876,589 downwards.
CATAATTAATGAGGAAAGTTCATAAATCCATGCCAACAGCATATAACTTGAGAAGCTGTGTATGGATTTTCATGATATTTGGTATTTAAAGAGCAGTTGTGGAAAGGAAGGTCGAGTTAAAAAATGGTTGGCATAGCATTTTTGTCAGGACGGTAGCGGGCCGAGTGCGTGCGCCCGTTTGTTTGTGGAATGCTTAACTCGAGAAGCCTTGAGATATATATTTGGTAGGTGGGTAGGGGTCAGGAAAACAAAGGTGAAGTTCGATAATGGACCCCCTAGTGGCTTCCTAAGGTACTGCAGCAAAACTCCAATTTTCTACATCTTGTGTTCTGAACATGCTGTAGTCGTGATGTCTGAGTGGTAGATAGCCTAAGTGATGACTTACATAATGTAATTATACTAATTCTGGAAATCAACAGCTAATTTGCATGATTAATGAGAAAAGTTCATAAATCCATTGAATTCCATGATAGGACTTTCAAACTTGTCACATATGTAACTGAGAAAGAGAATACATGTCAAGACATGTTAATTATGCAAATGACAACCTCATCTGCATAATTAATGAGGAAATATCAACGTGTCGACGGATCGTCATGATTTTTGGTATGTAGATAGCCTAAGTTATGCCATACATAATGCAAATCATTAGTTAATTTGCATAACTAATGAGGAAAATTTATAAATCCACTGCAGTGCATGATAGGACTTTCAAACTTGTCACATATGTAACTGAGAAAGAGAATACATGTCAATATATGTCAATACATGTTAATTATGCAAATGGCAACCTCATTTGCATAATTAAAGAGGAAATGACCTAGGGCGAAGAGTTGCTCTTACAGTTCCAATCATGTAACCCGTAACCTTGAGTGGCCTTCAAGTTCAAGGCCTTGTTACGTGGTGACCATTGAGTAAAAAAAAATATTAACGTGTCGACGGATCGTCATGATTTTTGGTATGTAGATAGCCTAAGTAATTCCATACATAACGCAAATCATTAGTTAATTTGCATAATTAATGAGGCAAGTTTATAAATCCACTGCAGTGCATGATAGGACTTTCAAAACTTATCACATATGTAACTGAGAAAGAGAGAAATGTCAATAGACACTTGGCCAAGGCCCCCTATCATCATTTACTATTTGGCCAGGCCGGAGTCTGGTAGAGACTACATGATTTTGACAAAGCGCTATGAAAGTTGCGCTGGAAAGTATCACAACAATGTACATAATTTCAGTGTCACCTTTGCCAAGAAGTTTATGTTTTTGGTAGCGTTTGTGGGGAACACACGTTCATGCAGTCATTTTCTATTGACTCAAAGGTAGGTACCCTTTAGTAATGTATGACTAAGACCTTAAAGTCTTGAATAAAAGCATGATTATTTGACGAAGGGATGTGTTCGTGAAACTCTAACTCATATTAATACCGGTTACTTTTAAGATCAACAGGTGTACCTGACCACACACGACAGTTGGAACTTCTATAAGATTCTTGTGACCGGATGGATGACTAATGCCAACGTCAAGGCGACGTGTGAGGCGGCGGGGATGAGGTATCCGTGCTGGACCTCAGGTGCGGATGGGTGCTCGGATAACTGGAGGGACTCAGACTGCATCGCATATGACAGTGTCGGTACCAGTTGTAAGACCCACTGGCTTCTCTCGAGTAAACTGTGTGGCATTAGTATCCCTCAGTACTGTCAGCCCCTTGATGACACCTTTGTGTACTGCCTTGGCCGTTATGGTGATGACAGCGCGAGTGGAGTGGACTACGATAGTCACAGCTATGCCCTGAAGGGAGCAGACTACAGCAACATGTACGCCATATGTGCAGGTGAGGCTTCCTTATAAGTTATTAAAATCATAATCAACATGTAATTGGCATGGCGGCGCTGGAGATATGTAACAGACCCATACTCCCGGCTAAGAACTCTTCCCTGGTGAGGTCATCGTATTTCTTGGGTTCCGCAGAATCAAGACTCTAAACGAGCGCCTCTGGGGAGAGGTTCTTACCTTTTGTCTTTTTCCGAGAGGACAGGTCTCCGTACTTAGCGGTCACGCCCACTTGAAGTGCGTTGCTTTCATGTAGTTGCTGTAATATTACATTATTCAGGAATATGAAGTGATCATAATGCTGTGTTTATTGATGTTGACACTTAAACAGCACTAGCAGGCAATGGACTGTGGAAATCAAATGTCACCTTAATTACCTTGTGTATAAACAAGAGGTGGAAAAAATTATCACCAATATAAAAGCTGAACTTGAACAGTATAAACCTGACCTGATCTGGGACATATGCAAAATAAAAACAGAATTACTATACATTTTCTTGTGTAAAGTGATCGGTCCTGGTGAATAGTGAATTCCAAACAGGTTTTGCTATCGCAAACCTCTAAATTGAGCTGTTACAGGGGGTTAGCTATTGCCAGTCGAAACCTGAGATGTCGCCGGCAACCATGCAAATTCAACAACTGTGGTACAAACCAAACAACAAATATCAATTCCAAGTGTTGTATTTTGTATGTTGTATCGAACATAATTTCATGTTTAGAGTCTTGGAGAAGTTTAATTTGGGCCTACATTTGTCAAATGCAAAAACAGTTTACACTGATAGTGTTGCATCTGTGTTGAATAATGGATGGGAAATTGCTTGTTTTCAAACCAAGAGAGTACCAGGCAAGGGTGCCCACTTAGTGCCCTTCTCTTTCTATTTTGGTTTGTTTCATGTTATGCACTCCAATGACAATGTGAAGGGAATTATAGTGGGAGTTGGAAGCAAGCCATGCGTATAAATTTATGTTGCCCAAGGGCTGGAGAATCCCAACTTGATGTGAACTTGATGTGCAAAACGTTATCTTACATTTCCAGACGTCGCTACGTGTGAAGTCTCCCCATGTGTGCACGGTACCTGCATCGATGATGTCATGGGTTACACCTGTACCTGTGAGAGCGGCTGGGGAGGAACCAACTGTGACCGATGTTAGTATCTGTGTCATTGGAACAAAAATGCTGTGTTCATCCGGTGAAATTCTAGAAAAGATACTTTCATTTCAAACATTGTAGTGAGATTATCTCAGATATTGGTGGCCATTACAAAAGTCTAAGGAAGGGCTGCTTTTTAAATACAACAAGAATTTGGAAACATCATATGTCCATGAAATATTTAGAGCTTTAAAATTTGTTAATTTCTCATTTAATCCTGTCTCACTACATATGTAATTATGCAAAGAAGGCTGTTGATTACTACTAGTGGCAATCTATCATAAATGTGCGACCCCCTTTTACACAAAGCTCTGCCCTCATTGGGAGTTGGAAGCTAATGCGCAACAAATAAATCTATGTAGTCTCTTGCACAACTCTAACGTTATCTCACATTTCCAGACGTCGCTACGTGTGAAGTCTCCCCATGTGTGCACGGTACCTGCATCGATGATGTCATGGGTTACACCTGTACCTGTGAGAACGGCTGGGGAGGAACCAACTGTGACCAAAGTTAGTATTTCTTTTATTTCGTTTTGTGGCACATTGCACTCAAGTTTAACTTGGAAAGTGGCGTGTCCTGATGGTCTCTCCACTAGAATCATTAAAAAAGTTTGCCTATGAATTAATTTTGCCAATGTCAGACATTTGCAACACTTCACTCATGGAAGGACCTGTGCCAACGCAATGGCACCAAGCCAACATTGTCACACTTCTGAAGACATGACCTCCAAATATGAACGAGTTTCGGCCAGTGTCTCTAACACCAATTCTAGCCAAACAAAGTAGTTGAGAGCACCATTTGCGCATGGGTACTCAAAGACATCAGCCCAAAGATAGACCACTACGAGTTTGGTTGCAGAAAAGGGAAGTCAACTACCCATCGTATTGTAGATATTATAGTCCACAACCTTGCCAATACATCGGATCAATCAGGGGCTAGGGTCAATAAGCACACTAAGTCTTGTACTCACCGACATTGCTAAAATTAAAAGCATTCGATAAGGTGAACCATACAATCGCTGTGTCCAGCATCATAAACTTGGGCTGCGACCGTGCTTATTAACCAATTGGCTTATCGGCCTCCTGAGAAATAGAAGTCAGAGAGTCCGTCATATGTACACCTTCTCAGACTGGAAGAACACAACATGCGGACTTCCACAAGGGACTGTGATTGGCCCGACTGTCTTTCTATCTCTTCTCAACAGCGCTGATGGAAGTTCGTCAACAATTTAAAACTAGTTGAGTCCCACATGGTTGGAGACCCCTCCACTATACAACAGGACCTTGAAGACCTCGAAAATTGGTCATTGGAACATAACACGTTAACCTTACATGGTATCACAGTGACTACTTAATAAGAAACCTGCTAACACCCACAGAGGTATAATCAAAACATTTGTATACCTCCAATTCAGTGCAGGAGTTTTGTGCACTGCGATGCTGACTGTAATTTATACAAAGAAAGAATGATAAACCATTACTACTACTACTAAACTTATTTTCACAGTGCCACATATAACGAACAGACAAAAGGTAAAGGTAGTTAATATCTGTTAATAACTTTTACTTTTTAAGACCAGCAGGTGTACCTCGGCATGCATGACAACTGGGCCTTTTATAAGATTCTCGTGATCGGACAGATGACTAATGCTAACGTGCAGGCGGCGTGTGAGGTGGCGGGGATGAGGTATCCGTGTTTCGGGACAGTTACATATGGGTGTACCAGCGGGAGGTGGCCAGGCTGCATCACTTATAGCCCTGTCGGTACAGAATGTCGGACCCACTATATCCTTGCGAGCAAATTGTGTGGACGTCCTTACCCTCAGCACTGTCAGCCCCTTGATGACTCCTTTATGTGCATATATGGCATGATTTATGACGGCACCTACGGAGTTGACTACGACACGCACACCTATGGCCTGAATGGAGCAGACCACTTTAACAAGTACGCCCTGTGCGCAGGTGAGTCTGTAGCCTCCATGTTGCAAAACAATGGAATGATATTCATGCTTTAAAAGACATTTTGGGTGGGTGGGTTGTTGGCTGGCTGGTTGGTTGGAGGAGCTCTGAAATGATGTACCGTATTGAAAATCAGACTAAACATAAAATTCAAATGCCTCTGTGTTGTACTGTACTAAAACAAACATTTGGAAACATAATATGGTAAGATACAGTACTATGGAATTAGCGAGACATTATGTAGTACAGTTAAGAAGCCGTTTAATTGCACTCCCCATTAACCATCACATTTTGTGCAATTATCCGGATGGTGCAACAAAGTTATTAAGCTGGACCGCGTCACTACGGGACTTTGGGATTCCATGTAATTAACAGAAGTGTGCAGTTATCAGTTGTGCAATTAACTGGCTTCTACTGAACTAATAAACCAAACCGAGACCTGGCAGAATAGAAAAGGCTAGGAGGGGTGCAACATGAAGCAGTGGGACAAAACACAATGAAAACATGGATGGTCCGCCAAAAACATTTATAGATTTTCCCTTATTGGTAGTTAAAAGCCAATGTAGATAAATTTATGCTGCCCATGCAAGGGCTGGAAAATCCCAATTTCATGCAAAACTCCAACAATATTTTCCATTTCCAGTGGCTACGTGTGCGAGGTCCCCATGTGTACACGGTACCTGTACCGATGATGCCGTTGGCTACACCTGTACCTGTGAGAATGGCTGGGGAGGAACCAACTGTGACCAAAGTTAGTATCTGTGTCATTGGCCCCAAAAGCCTATGCTCAGCCGGTGTCATTCAAGGCAGTAACGTTATATTTTCATGTCATTATCAACATAGTTAGATTAGATATTGTAAATAAGTTACAACTGTGGCGGTAAGTGTGACAATACGCCATGACACAATGCCTTTTATTGCTTTTATTCTGATGTAAATTTACATTTTTCATTATTTTGTAACAGACGTCGATGAGTGCGCGTCCTCCCCATGTACACACGGCACCTGTACTGATGGAGTGGGGAGCTACACCTGCAGCTGTGAGAACGGCTGGACAGGACTCAACTGTGATCAGGGTCAGCACATTTTTAACACTATCTAAATTCAAAACTAGTAGATTGACACCAACGGGTGGACTATTGAGGCAGCTTCTTCCAATGAGCAACCGAATGGATAAGTCAAACTTCAAAATTAGACTTTTTATTCGTATACATGGAGTTTTATTAAGGACTGGGACAAATCTACCATCTATAATCATGGTTGACACGAACAATCTGCAAACTGCATAAATTGTTACATTCTTTAATTCTGGAATGAACACATTTTGTTTCTAATCCAGACATAGACGAGTGCGCGAGTAACCCTTGTTTGCTGGGAGGGACCTGCCTGGATCACGTGGACGGCTACAGCTGTGTCTGTCCGAAAGATGCCACCGGCAAGAACTGCGACACTGGTAAAGTTATAAACCCCTTGTACAAAACGATATAAAAACGTACGTCGTCCGACCGTTTTCAAGTTAATTGTTGGCGCCCAATATGAGCTAAGCTGCCTAAGTTTGCCATGCAGTACATTGTTCACAATCACAATAAATTAAATTTAATTACATTAAATTAAAGTACTCTAATTCAAAACGGTGAGAGCTTTACTTGAGCAGTACTTGCTAACAGTAGGAACCACATTTTAACAACTGTGCTGACTGTTGGAAAATAATTCATTCCATTGGGAAGAAGTTGCGTTTTCCTACAAGCGACATTCAGGCAGAAGTTGAGAACATAAGAACATAAGATTGAGTCCAGAATACGTGTATTCTGTATCAATATTCACTTGATTTTGACAAACCATATGATGCTTGTTTCTCTACTTTTTTTTTAACTTTGGGATAAGATGGTTTAATTCAAGTTCTATTGTTGTGCTCCAGTGCCTTTCATCGGGGATTGCTACCAGTTCTCGACTTCAGCTGTTAACCACCGAGACGCGACCCAGGCCTGCAGTACCAATGACGGCCGCATGGTGGACCTGAAAGACGTACAGCAGCAACAGTTCCTGGCCAGCACCATCGCGGCCACCACTGGCGTGTCCAACTGGCTGGCCATGAAAACCGCGCCATTACCCATTCTGTACAGCGATGGGACTCCTGTTCGAGGTACGTACAGACATTTTTAACGTCAAGCTAATAATGATCACTGTAGACATACATACAGTATCTACAGCTTGATGATTAAAAATGTTTTATGTCTTGGTTTGGCACCGTTGCATATTCTATGCAGTTGTAGATCTCGTGCTATACCTACCAACAGACGTGTTTAGCTTAAAGCTGATGCTCTGGATGCACGATTCGACTAGACGTAACGAATGTATATACATACTCATAGGATCCATGGCTGAGTCATTGTAAATGTCTCATGGCAGTGGGAACCTGAACCTAATTGTTTATTCACAAGTTAAGAAACAAGCGCTGAAGATAACTCAAGAACGGCTGGATGGATTGGTTTCATACTTGGTGTGATGATAGCTGGAAATTATTATATTTTGCTATCTCGCATTCTGAACAAGCTATGGGCACGATTTTGGAGTGTTAGATAGCTCTTGTGATCGGGAAGAAGTGATGTGAGCCCCCTAGTGACTAATTTTGGAATTGCAGGGGCATTTTTGTAAAAATGTTCCGAAGAGGATAGTTCAAGATAAGAATAACGGTTTTCTTGATTTTTGGTATGTGAATAGCTTTGACAAAGATGCACAAGATGAAATATGCTAATTAGGAGGTAAGTTGCATAGTTAATGAGAATATTCTATCACAACAGTCTTTTTTATACCTATATCCCCCAACAGCTCCCCTGCAGTGGTCAGCAGACGAGCCATCCTCTCCGCTGGACATGTGTGTTCTCCTGGACAGCTCAGACAGCTACAAGGCGACGACAGCTTTCTGCACAGAACAGCACAACTACGTCTGCCAGGATGGTACACTTTCATTCATACTTCAGACATTTCCTTGTTTTATTCAGCGACTTTTATGTGGCAGTGTACGTGGCTCCAGTGGTAAGTGACCCGACATTAGGACGGGACGTTAAGCCGTGATCCAGACCACTATTCATTGTACCTGTTGAAAAGATCTATCATAAAGGGAATGTTCCTGGTACAATGAACATGTAAATACTGTACATAGCTTCTCTGTCGTAAGTTTCTGAAACAGCACAACAACCTCTGCCAGGATAGTAATCAATTATTACCTTGTTCGCAGAGTAGGTTTGTTTTTTGCAGATGGATAGCATAACTCAGCCTTGATGAATTGTCGTGATACATTTGTTTTGTGGGTAGGGCTTGATGAGAGCCCAGAAATATAGATTTTGGGCCCCCTAGCGATTTGTTAGGTACTGCAGCAGAACATCCGGTTTTGATATCTCGTGTTCTAGACATGTTATGGTCATGATTTTTAGGTGGTAGATAGTCCTTGGGGCAGAAAGTAAGTTGCCCGAGGAAGGTGACAGACAGTTACTTAAATATCGGTGGAAATAAGCAACGACTGTGTAAAAAGGGTCTCCCTAATAGCATTGTTTTCTCAACAATTATGACAGAACTCAAACCCTGTGAGCCAAACGTGTGTCAGAACGGCGGAAACTGCACCTCCTGTTTCGGCGGCTCCACCACCTTCTGTGACTGTCTGGAGGGGTTCGGAGGAAAGCTGTGTGAAATCAGTAAGTTATTCTGTTACATTTTATTTTCAAAAGGCGATCTTTAAGACAATGTGTATGTATCTAAATGGGTATAGTCAATTGAAACCTAACTCAGATCGTTCTGGTTGTCACAAGAACGTCTTAGAATAGCTACAAACATCATCTCAAAGGTTGTATGCGCTAAGACCACATTATTTATATTTAGTTGCATGTGCACTGACATGTAACGTTACATCTACTAGATGCTATTCTCTCCCCTATTGCCTCCTCTATTAATCAATTCTAGTATAAACAAGTAAAAGCGGCATCAACTGTCTTCAACATGCTCAAGTCTACGCTGTCATAAAAACAGAGTCAGATGTTTGACACAACTACCTTGAAGTAACTATCCAGTGTGTTGCTACACAGATACTGGGGTCGTGTGGCATAACTGCAGGGTGTCTGGCTCAGAAGCTAGAGGTCTAGGGTTCAAATCCTGTCATATATACTTGTGTCCTTGGGAAAGGCACTTTGCATGACTTTCTTCACTCCATCCTGGTGTAAAAATGGGTTATTCTGGGGATAGGCGGTGGCATAAGAGGGACGGGCTCCGCCTCCCAATAGCGTACCCTAGTGGATAACAATTTACTTCCCTTACGGCTATGGGACTTATACCTATGTTTTTACCTTTACCCAGACACAGACGAGTGCGTGTCGAACCCCTGTCAGCATGGCGGAAGCTGCCTGGATCAGGTCAACTCTTACAGATGCAGGTGTCCAACCGGGTACAGTGGAGACAACTGTGAAACTGGTAAATATCTGTTTGTCTGTTTCTTTAGTCTTAATGTACATAACTGGCAATTTGAAAGGTCTTTTTCGGTAGTCATTCTGAATCAAAGTTGTACAGTTACTGTGATTTCTAACAAAACATTGCTCGTCTGTGTCATGTCTTAGTCTATATTCAATTACCTTATATATTATATATGTGCATAACATTGCAAGACAGATCAAGCCTTAGGGTTACATTTAATCTTAAGACGAAACCTAAGATCTCAGGCTGGTCCGTATCTTTACCAAAGACCAAAGTTCTGGTGTCGAAAAATGGCGAGTCTTCATTTTTGTGTATTGTGATCAACTTTAATCCTTCTTTGTGATGTATATTTATTAGTTTCCAAATAACATACAAAAGTGTGCCAATTCAGAGATTCTCTTGATAATATCATATGTTTCCGCTTCATCAGAAATAGACTGGTGTGCCATGGTGACCTGCCCGTTCGACTGGACCTGCCAAAACCTCATCACCCACTTCAGCTGCCTGGGTGAGTACAGCACTTTTATAAGAGCAGCACATGCGTGAAACAACACATCCGCTTAGCCTGTTTCTCACAGGGTCGGCATGGGAACCAGTGAAACAACCAGAAAGAAACAACATCTAGACTCCCGGGATTCGAACCCGCGCCGAACCCGGGCAGCCGGATCACAAATCAAAAGCACTAGTGCCCTTGGACAAGGACGATAGGCAGTACTTAAACACCACTGTTACATGTGTCATAACCTCTTCAGAGTCCTTGTGAGTCCCTACCTCAAGGTCCCTACCTACACCTACCCAGAAGGGAATGGGTGGACCTGAACAGAGCTTGGACTGGAGTAGGTAGGACTACAACCTGCTAAAATGGGGATGGGTTAAAGCTCAGCTGAGTGTCGTTGCCATCACCCTACCCAAACCCCAAAATATCCAAATGGGACCTGCTAAAGGCGAATGAGAAGGCTATGGCCTGGCTGCAGTACTGGCACGGAACGATATGACTATGAACACTGGCACAAGAACAGCTTAAACACGAACGGCGCTGTTAAAGGAACAGCATTGCATACACTACCAAAAATGATTTTTGCTTGTTTTGCTTACCCCATGGACAATTCTTAAATGAAGAAAAAATATTCTTGCAGGAAGAAAATGTAGAATAAAATTCTAAGCAAAACAAGCAAAGCAAGAATCTACCAAAAAATCTTAGTTCTCATGCAAAGAACAATTTTCTTATTCTTCTTTGCTGAAGAAAATTTTTTCTCACACCTAAGAACTTTAAGCAAAATCTTCTTGTTTTTTCTTATGGTGCAAGAAAAAAAAATCTAGAAATGCTTATTTTTTTAAAACTCTTAAGAAATACAAGAATTTTTGCTGTTGATGTAAGAAAAGTATTCTTGGTGTAAGAATATTAATCTCAAAAATGTCTAAAAAAATTCAAGCAAAAATTTGCTTGCCCCATGGACAAGCACGTTTTTCTTAGATTTCTTGGGGACAGAATAATTTTCTTCCTGGAAGATAAATTTTCTGTGAGGAAGAAAAACAAGATACACAGAAAAAATCATTTTTGGTAGTGTAAGAAGAACGCTATCTCCAGCTACCAGGTAAATGGCAAAGTATGAAGAACACCATGCTTAACTACTTAAATGGCACAGCCCAAAGTAGTTTGTAGTTTAAGTTGTAGTTATGTATGCAGGTGTGTGTGATAACTGACAGTGTATGTCTGTCTTGTTCCAGCACCAATTGTCCGCATGTTGGAGCCCTACAAGTGCAGCAGTGCCTCCTGTCCAGGTGACATGTACTGCAGGGAGGACAGTGACGCCTCCTTCTCATGTTGGGTGAACTAACCAGCTGGATTCAGACTGGATCTGTGTTTAGTGAAACTTCGACGCCCACATAAAATTAGCCTAAAATGTTGTACTGCAATCAAAATATTCTTAGTGTGTATAGCAGATCTAAGAATTTTTCCAGTGAATATAAATTTTAGACGTTTCATTAGCATACAACATGTATTGATAAAACATATAGAGGGAGTTTCCCCTATAAAAGCCCCAACAAATTTGGCTAGTGTAAACTATCTGGTCTCAGACTCTCTCATTTGCAGTCATACCAATTTGCATTGATGCATTCTCTCTCTCTCTCTCTCTTATGAAAGACAAAACAGCACAGATCTTTGCCATAAGATTTATTCTGTATCAACAACAAAAATGTGCAGATATATGACAACAGCCCGGCTGTGATTCCCCTAAAACACTACTCTACTAAATCATAACATAAAACATAACATACGCACTTATATCAACGGTAAAGCTTCCTTCTGCAATTGCAAATACATCTGGTAATTTTTATAACAGCTGTAGCATCTAGCATGATGTGTATCTTAGCTGAGCTTTGGTCTGCTCCAATCATAGACCGTTTTCAATCGCTAAACTCCTTATCAATGACTGCTTTGTAATCTCCAAGCAGATCCACAGTGGCGTAATATAGTATCAAACCCCCGGTGCCCGTTTGACTCCCTTTGGACGGCTATACTCCTAGGCCAGCTTTGATACTATCTTATGGCACCGTAGGATCTGCTTGGAGATTAACTGCTTTGTTGGTTTCCTTGATATGCTAAATTGCACACAGGTTTTAGTGTTGAATCATCAGGTTATTATGACTTCCAGTATTCTCTTTTGTGATATACACACTAAATATATAGAGGTTATTTGCAATGGTAAGAAAACCTTTAGATGTCCAAAAATTCAAATAACTGCGTCTGCTTCATTGTTGGTGTCCCTATAGATATGAGGCCATGAAAACGGTCTTTTGGAGAGAACACAAGCTGAACAAAGATGACTCTCAGACTGGCAGCGTTTCTACGCTAGTTTGAAATAGTACAATAACAAGCACTATACAAGACTCTAAAATTCCTATATCCAACAGTTCCTTATAGAAAACTCTCTTCAGCTCCATTCAAAAGCATCTTTAGCTCATAATAAAACCATTTATGGCAAAGCAGCTCCAAGACATCTTTGTACTCACTTCATTCTGTAGAGCAAAAAACTTCGTGCAGCGTTCGAGTGACGGTCATTATAGCTATAAGCAAAAATATAGCAATCTCCAGCTAAATATAGATATACTATATAGGCTTAACATTCAAATAACATTGCAATATAACCACCTACATCTACATTATACACAGTCATACATATATAGAACTGCACTTACTACTTCCACAAGAATGGGTGACGCTTGTCAATGTGCATCTCCAAAGAAGCCCTAACTAATGCATTCCATGCAAATAAGAAATACTTTAAAACATCAAAAGCAGATACAAATAAGTACATGCGTGCAGTTATAGCACTAAGGCAGCTGCAGTAGTGGCATCATCAGTGAAAAGCTGATATATTAAATTGAAGACATATCTAGGCAATACACAGTATTGGTGTATACACATTTCTTTAAATTAAGTTGCCATGTTTATTTTCAATGCTAAAAACGATGCATTACGGTAACCATGGATACGACATTAACTGTCTCAGCTCTTGGGTAACTTGATAACTTTTTCATTCAGACAAACTTGGCTAAGTTTGTGACATTCTCAACATGATTGTTGCATTCATAAATTTCCAAAAATGTAGCAAAGCCATCAAAGCTCCAGCCTGGGTCTTCAGTTCACAGTTAAAATCAAATATTTCCACTAGGTATTCCTATTGGGGGAGGGGGCTCAAGGTCACAACTTACACTCAAGGTCATTGCACAATGGTAGAGTCAGTTTCATGTTTCACAACATTTCAAAGTTAAGATGCAACAAGCTCCTTTAACTTAAGTTACCCTGAACCTACAAGACAAGACAAGGGTAAGGTAGGGGCTTATGGCTTCAAGGTCATTTCAAGGTGACTAATTCCAGAGGGCAAGATGAGGCAGATCTAAGGAAAACATACATGTAAACATTTCATAGTATATTACACGATGTCTGTAACATTAAATTCAACAGTGTCCAACTTAAAGATTAAGTACCTTTTACAACAATAGATTTAATCATGTAACACCATATAAAATTCCCATCTCAATATTTCATTTAGCAGATGGTAATAGTGTAAAATACACAAGCAACATATTCCACATGGTACAGTTATGGAAAGTTCACATGTTCGAGCACAGAGTAATTGCAAGTCTAAACTGCTGTTCCAAGATGAGAGCAGGTGTTTGTTTTTGCATTTTTCAGCTAGAAACTCGTAAGAAATATACTAGTAAGCACCAATGCATTTCACTTTATGTCCACATTTACAATAAAATTCTTGTGAGAAGAGAACTCTTTTGTCCAAGGGCTCAAAATTCTTTTTAAAAAGTCAGCTGTTATTCTTTTTTTCTGATTTGTTGAAAAAAACAACTTCCAACCTCCAAGCAGATGTTGTGAGTCAAAATCGTGACGTTTTCTAGCTGCCCTGTTTCAGTTAGGGAGGCAGTTTGTAAAGGAAACAGACAGTTAAGAAAACGTAACAATTTTGACTCACAACGTCTACTTGGAAATTGAACAACATTTTGGGCAAGTTGGAAAGGTGACCTGATGTTGGTGAATTCCTGTCATAACACAAGCACTTTAAATCTGTATCATAAACTCTTGAAACATAAGCAAGACTTAGTGGCCTTGACTTTACACAAAAAAAGACCTTTGAGTCTTCTTTGTGTATAGTAAAGTCTTTACTATACACAAAGAAGACTCGAAGGTCTGCTAAGGAACAGATTACCTAGAAAAGACAAAAGTAAAAATTCTAGGCAAAAGACACAAAGTGTGCAGGACACCCTTAGCATGTCACAGGTTAAACTTTGCCGTGTGGAACAGGCAATACAACATCACAGTCACCAGCTCAATTACACAAAGTCTATCGCAACCATCTTAATAAGTTTTCTTCCATCCAAGAATCTTCCATCCAAGTAAAAAGGTCTGTTGCAACCATCTTAAGTTTCCTTCCTTCAATCCAAGAACCTTAAGTAAAAAGTCTATCGCAACCATCTTAAGTTTCCTTCAATCCTCAGAATTTAAAGTAAGAAGTCTATTACAAGTCGCAACCATCTTAAGTTTCCTTCAATCCAAGAATCTTTAGTAAAAAGCCTATTGCAAACATCCTAAGTTAGAGCCACTCCAAGAATTCAAAGTAGAAAGTCTCCCAAGTGTCCTCAGTTAAACATTTCCACAAACACACAGACCAACCGAGACGGGGGGCGCTACAAACGTCCTGGCTACCTGACCAACTGGCGAGGTCACGTGTCAGTGTAAGGTCACAATTGTCTGTAGGTGATTGGCGACTTGAATACTGAGGACAACTGCAGTATAGTCGAGAATTTTCTGTGCTAATAACATTCTAACGTTCTGAATCAAAGCAACAAGGGTCCTCTATAATGCTTTGATCTGAGTCTGAAGAAATATGTATTTTTGTGGTACCTATAATGGTAAAGGCAGTACTAGTGGTGAACTGACACAAATTTGTTCAATGCTCGTTATAACAATAAGCTCCAAGCTGACACAGTGAGATATAAAATACTACTATCTAGCTAATGTTCTACATTGTAATTCTGGGTCGAAGAGCCAGTCTATACTCAGCAAGGCCCAATCTATTAACTTTCGTTATCTTCTTCGTCAAGCCCATTAAAAAAATTTCTGCCTAATTCATGTGCAACATTTATGCCTGTTTCTATAAAGCCATGGTTTAAAATGATTGTAAGTTTCAGATTCTTCATTTTAAGTCCAACAACAGATCCGATAGGAAAATGACGCTTGAGTCATTTATAGCCTGCATGAGCATGATTGCAGCACCTACATGTAGCCGTTTTAACTATGCTGAAAAAGATTAAAAATTGTCCTGCTTGCAGACTCTGAAACCCAGAACTGTCTCCAGCTTTATTTTTTTCCGTCCCACTCATTGTCTATACGAGTAAATGTCGTTAATTTTCGATGTGAAATTTCATTTAAAGCTTACGATAATAAATTCCATTTTTAAGTTATAAGTTCTATTTTTTTGAGTGATGGGGTGGAAACGCCCAAAAATTACATTTCTGTCCTGGGACAGAGGGACGGGACCTGGTGACAGCCCTGATGTATCCATTGATAGGACAGGCCATAAAATGTTATATATTAAAGAGCTTCACTGGCATGACATTGCTTACAGGACGAGAATTCTGTCTGTAGTTGCAGATAGTAGTTGTAGACGGCCATACCAAAAGCGTCCCGTTAAGCAGTTGTTTTCTTGCTGCAGCCTGACCTAAATCTTCCTGTTGTTGTTGTTGTTGTTGTTTATGTTTGTTGTTGTTGTTGTTTGCTGCTAAAGCTCAGATCTGTAGCTGGACACGGATGAAGATCTGGACAGGGAGCCCACGTCCTGTTTCAACTCAAACCTGCGAACAAGAAAAAAAATATTCATTCAGATTACATCTTCGAGACATCATTAAATCCTTAAGCTGCTAGATATTCAGCCCACTACATGGTCTTTGCTGACCTCCGAACCAAAACCCGCCAACGAGGCCAACACTCGCAACTTTCGGGTTTCCAGGATACGCTCAATGCAGTGAATAGCCTATCCTGGTTATAAAGGCACAGCACACAGGCATGTACACCAGATAGGGGTGGGTACCAGTGCAGAAAATCCTCTCCATGGATTGAGCGCTATTTACTTTAACAAAGCTGCAGCATTTCTTGAAGAAATCTGAGAGCAAAAAAAGGTTCTCCTTTTTAACATTGCTCAACATGTACTTTAAAGCTATTTTTATGTATTTCCAAGTAGTTAGTGGTGCTGCAAAGGCTTCACCACGACTTGCATTTTAGCCAAGCACACCAGGCCACCTCAACTCTTCTTGATAAGGGTTTGACTGGGTTCTTCTACATGCAGAGATTTCACACCACAGCACACACGGCCACCTGCTTTAGAGCACCAGCCGAAACAAAGAAATGTGAAATCATTGAAGAGGTTAATCAGTCATGTATGAGTATGGGCTTTGTATGGACTATAATAAAGTATCCAAGCACTCAAGTTACTACAAATTTTCCTCCAAAAGTGACAGTTTTTAAAGGCAAGGTAGTACCGTACATACCCCAAAATTTTCAATGCCTTACAGCACATCTTGATTATGGAGAGTGACCTAGTGCTAGTCTTGCAAGAGAGCACAAGACTAGGTCAGGCTTGCGTAGAAAATTTGGAAGTATATACAACTATAATTATATACCTTGCCTATTTGCTTCACTGTTGGAGGAAAATCTGTAGTAAAAGCTGTGAAAAAAATGAAATGGAGCCTAGTTGGGCACCTTAAGACAGCAGCAATAAGAAAACTTAATAAGTTAATTTACTAGTGAAGATCTTGACGAGGCGCTTATGTCTTCTTTCAACTCAAACCTGGAAGAAGGGAAAGGGTTTCCTTTAAAATCAGATGTTAATTTGAAGTGATCAAACCCTTAAACCAAATTTACAAGCTAGGTTACAATGTTATTATTTGACTGACGTAGTGTGGTGTTACAGAGTGTTGAGCTCAGAACATTCAATTAGATTGAAGTGTTAAACCCAAGCCTTAGAGATAAAATTCTGATTAATCAGAGATCACATGTTGCGCAGTCTTCAACTGTGACTTGTCTGATTGTAGTTTGGGCCCCTAGGAAGCCATAGAATGTTCCATTTTAACTTTAGTTAGAATTATCAAAAACTCCACACCCTGGTAGGGAGAACCCTATCTCCCCCACTTGGTGGTGCTGCTTAATTGCAGTGATCCCTCTTGTAATTTTCTTCAAGAAAAAACCATGGATATCCTAACCATGGTGCCAACACAATGCTGACTTTACATGTAGTCTGCATGTTAAGTGTGAAATGAACTCACCATATGGGGTTGTTCTGTGTGGCCAGGTTGTCCACTTTAGACAGGTCCACTTCAACCTGTACACAAACAAACAAACATACAAACAAACAACATGAAATAAAACGTAATTCACAAGTCTAAGACACGTCAAGTTAAGGGAACAATTAACACCTGGGAAATTCTACATTCTACTCAAGAAATAAAAGCAGGCAGGTAGTTGATATAGTTTTGATGTTGTCATAAGTGAATGGGGGCAACTTGCAAAGGTGCATATGCCCCTGTTCTGCCCATTCCAATTACAGTTATTATAGTAACTGATGAATTCAAATAAGGAGATAATGATACTCTGCATCAAAATGCTCTACTTTCTTATCTTTGCCAAGAAGGTTGTTTTCAGTTGCAGTGTATAACAGAGTTTTGGGTTTAACAGCATTTTTAATTCATAAAGCTGTAACGTTACATGAATTGTTGTATGAAATTCGGTATGAGGTTTGGTCTTAACGTACAGATGAAATTACGAAATTTTTAGCCCCCTGGCGGCTATCTGTAGTACAGCACCAGGACATCCGTTTGTTCTATTCAATTTAGAGTGTTTTTAATGGGTAGAATGATAAGGGATGGATATGACAAAGGTGTGAGAACAATCATTATGAAAGAATGACGTAACGAATGAAACAGAAGGGGAAAGAAAGGAAGAAAGGAAAACAAATGTTTTAGGAGGGAATAGGGGTACATGTAAGGGATGACGTGACAGAAACAATCATGGTGAAAGAAGTATGAGAGAACAAAGGAATGAATAAATTAGTGAGTATTATCAAAAGAATGAATGAATGAAGGAGTGAGTAAATGAATGGAATGGATGAAATGGTAGGGAAGGAAGGAAGGAAAGAATGAAGGAGAGAATATGATAGGAATAAATGAATGGAAGAAGGAGGAAGAGAGAAGGAAAAACTCACCCTGCCCAGGCTGCCGGATGAGTTTCCCCGGATGGTTTCGAACAGCGAGCGTTTGTTCTTGATGACGATGTCAAGACTTCTCTGTTTGGCCTCCGCTAGGGTCACGGGGAACTCCAACCTGGGACAGAACAACAAACCAGAAGTTTCACATATCAAGCTTCTTCACACACACATACACTTAGTCTAGTAATACGCTAGCGTCACCAGGGAAATCCAAACTGCGATAGCAAAAAAAACTAGCTGTGCTCAACTGTTCAAGTTCATACATTTAACATCTGAAGTATATATATCATCACCCAATGTGAGTTTCAAATAGAAAGTGCATTTCTCTGAGGCCATTAATACGGAAAATTTGAAGATTTTGGCATTTCAATGCCAAAGCTGAACATGCAGACCCTGGTAAGTACGTTCTCGCTAGTTTATTAAATAATCATCCCAGGTTAGCTTGTGCCATTATTTCCTGCAAATGTCTGACTTGTGCCATGATGAGAACTAAATGTGCAATAAATTATGTATGCAAAAGTCCCATTCATAATGGAGTGAATAGAAGATGATTTCAACTTTTCTGAATTCTAGGCAAATACGCAACTTATGCAGCTGGCGAAAATAAACAAATCTTCAGTAACTAAAACATACGTCTCGTCCCAGGCTGGGTTGATGTTGTCCTTGACGACGGAGGTTTTCTTGCGGCCGGACCGGTTCTTATCCGGCTGCAGGTAGATTCTCACGTACGGGTCACACATCTTCTGGTTCGCTAACGGCATCAGGTTTCTAACAACCAAACATATCACATTACACACACTCCTAACAACCAAACATATCACATTACACACACTCCTAACAACCAAACATATCACATTACACACACTCCTAACAACCAAACATATCACATTACACACACTCCTAACAACCAAACATATCACATTACACACACATTACTGACGTACGGGTCGCACATCTTCTGGTTCGCTAGTGGCATCAGGTTTCTAACAACCAAACATATCACATTACACACATTACTGACGTACGGGTCACACATCTTCTGGTTAGCTAACGGCATCAAGTTCCTGGATAACAAATACATCCTGTTATCATAATAGTATCTTATAATCCACAAAGACACACACACACACAAACATGCACACACACACACACTCAGGTAGATCAAATGTACGGATAACACATCTTCTGATTTGCCAATGGCATCAGGTTTCTAAGTAAAACAAAACAATTTGTCGCATCTCACACACGCGCACACTACGCCCGCAGGCGCACACACACAGGCACACACACACACACAGACAAGCACACGCACACACACACACAAACATACACACACACACACACACACACACACAAACATACACACACACACACACACACACACAACACACACACACACACACACACACACACACACACACTAACACACACGCACGCATGCACACACACAAACACACACACAGACTTACGTAGCCTTGTGCACAGTGACCAGCAGCTTGTCTGTGTCTGCGCTGTGGTGCAGACTCAGCTGGATCTGACAAGCGTACGGGTTCGGACCGTCCACTGCATGCGCAGGTTCTGACTTAGGCCTCCTGGAATAGCAAAAAAGGAACAGGTGAAAATAATATAAATGTGTTCCAAACATCTTAGATTTAGTCAATACAATTCATCTCAAACTTTCTAAAAATATACCTGGCAATGAATGTAGTACACTTATTATTGAGCACAGTAAAACTAATAACTGCAAACTTGTCTTGAATTTTGGGGAATATGCTTATAGAGCAGTACTGAAATAGATAAGCTGGTCAAATGGACAAAGACACCACTTGACAATGTATCTGTATCTAATAATATAGCCGGTATGACTGCCCTTTGGCATAACACACGTCCAGCTTTAATGTGTTGTATGTTTGGTATAATAATAATGAAGACTCAGTTACAGTTGCAGTTAATTATCTAATTTATGCAGCGCCTAGTTTGTGGACATGCTACAAGTATATCGCATATGCCTCAAGCCAGTTATTACAGAAAACATCTTTCTGCTTATTTTAGATCTTAAAGATTGGGAGTGAGCATGAGAGCTACATTCGGGTGTGGTTAAGAGATGTGACTCATGTAGGGCTGGTAATAGTGCTGCTGATGCGCCACCATTAGCTATGCTGACATTACCATAAAACAACCGTGGCAGTCTGTGACAATGCTTCCTTAAAGCACTCCTGATATCTTTGACTGTCAATGCGACAATGAGCACTTGAATGTGTACATGTGTGGTGATGATCAAACATGAGAGTTACATTTAAGTGGGACTCACATAGGGGTGGTGCGCTGCCTAACTACACTGCCATGATGACCGTGAAATTACCGTGCCATTCGGCATCAATGCTACATTTACAGTTAATCAAGCATGATGAACAAAAATGAGAGTTAAGTGTGACTCACGTGGGGGTTGAAGCAGGGTTAGCGTTGATGCGCCGCCTAACTACACTGCCATTGGAGTTATTGGCTTGCCTGTCCTCAGTGCTGGAAGCCGGGGACGGTTGCGCCGGTTCTGTGGCCGACGCGGCCGGTGTGGAGGGGCCGGCTGCGGTCGGGCTGACCGGCTCGATTTCATCAAGGTCATCGCTCTCCTCAGCCTCGGAGGAGAGGATCTGTGGAGAGGAAATTTTTAGATTACTTCAGATCTTATCTTTTGATTGCTGCTATTGATTACGGTTGAGTGCTAAGGATTTTAGTGTGTTGTCTTTGTTTTTTGCAAATGTTTTCATGTACATAATTTTGTAACATAATGTCATGTTTAGTCTGTATGAACCTTTTATTGCTTATATTTCTCATATTACAACATCAGTTGGTTACTTTACAAGATTTTGCAATTGACCAAAACTATATTTTTCTTGATATTGATTTTATATCATATAATTCTTTTATGTATCGGGCCCTGTTGAAAAAATATTCAGCAGAACTGAACGGGCCATTGAACTTTGCTAACAAATTTTCAAAAGAGCCCGATAATTGTTGTTTGTTTATCATTGATGTTTAATATTTATTGTTTACTCACCCTAAGGATGAGCTCCATGTGGAGTTAAGACAGTGTTGTTGTTGTTTACTATTTACTGTTTACTATTGTTGTTTACCTACCCTGAGGATGAGCTCCATGTGGAGTTCTGCACTCGTCCCGTCCAGTCGGAAGGGCCTCTTGGTGGACATCCGATCCAGCGTGAGGAGGCTCTTCACACTGATGACTTTCTTACCCAGCGTCTTCTTCGTCTTCTCATCTTTCACCTGAAGAAATAACAGTTTCTTATTAAACATCTCAGACATCCTATCCAGCGTGAGGAGGCTCTTCACACTGATGACTTTCTTACCTAGCGTCTTCTTCGTCTTCTCATCTTTCACCTGAAGACATTAAGATTTCTTATTACATATCTAAGACATTAAGGTTTCTTATTACATATCTAAGACATCATTTCTTATCTTCACACTGATCACCTTCTTACCTAACATCATCTTTGTCTTCTCATCTTTCACCTCAAGACATCCCAATTTCTTAGCAAAAATCTTAGACATCTTATCTTCACACTGATCACTTTCTTTCAAGTCAGGATGAAGATGTGGGGGCAGCTATCACATCAATACTACATGTGTGCTCGGTTGAGGCCCTCAAGTCAGGTTGAAGCACCTCTGGTGACATCAATACTACATGTGTGCCCAGTTGAGGCCCTGAGGATGAAGGTATTTCTGGTGACATCAATACTATATGTGTGCTCAGTTGAGGCCCTAAAGTCAGGTTGAAGCACCTCTGGTGACATCAATACTACATGATTGTGTGCCCAGTTGAGGATGACATCAATGCTACATGTGTGCCCAGTTGAGGCCCTGAGAATGATTAGTTTAAAGCCTTACCTCGGCCAGTAGCTCCTGATGTAGAGGGTTCTGGATCAGGAAGTTGAAAGCTTCTTCCCAAACAGGCTCGTACGTGTTGTACTGGGGCTGTAAACACAAACAAAAACACAAACTGTCAGTATTAGGTCCCACACTGGCTCTTACATGTTGCACTGGGGCTGTAAATTTAACACAAACACAAACACAAACTGTCCGTATTGTGTCTGACACAGGCTCATACTAGTTGTACTGAGGCTGCAAACACAGAGAAAATGTTGTCAGAGACACATTCACATTTAATTAAGGTCTATTGAGAAATCCTAGTACACTTATCACGAATAAATATTACAATGTCATACTGTTGTATCGTACATTTGCAATTTAGCCCTAGGGATACGATGTTGCATTTTTGTTGTGCCCTTGAATAAACAAGCTCTCCAAGTATCCGTTTATCTATTATATCTAATATCTGAATATCAATCTATAATATCTGATTTGTAATGATGCCAGTGAACAAAGTTGCAAACAAATGAGGAAATAGATAGCCTTTACCCTCACATAGTTAGGTATGACTCAGTGGAAAGCCCTGACTGTCTGACATGCGTCACTCCAAAATTAGAACAACTCTAATTTGCATAAGATATAGTTTGTATCCGTTCCAGCTGCCATGAATTTTACACATATGAAAGTCATAATTTTATGATGAAAAATAATGGAATCACACTAGACAGATTTTCAAAGATGTATCAAAAAGTCACTCAAGCAACTGGATATGATTTTTGGAAACGGACAGACGTTACCTGGATGTCTAACCTTCATCAACGTTTCCAAAGATGTAAACATCTTCGGAGAACAGAATAAGCCACTCAAACACAACAACAATGCTGCAATCTTGCTTCATTTTAATAAATTCTGAAAATATTGATTGCTGCATCTCAGTTCAGTTTCCTCGTATATCGCAGATTTGGAGAGAATAATCTAACCACGCAGTCAAAACAACACTGTGAAAATTTAATCCTGCCACATTCATGGTAGTTAAAACACATTAGATATTCAGTTTTCCCACCTTTTAGTTTATTTCCTTTCACAGCACTGTTTCCTTATATTCCCAATTTTTTTTTTTATCCTTTTCGTTTCTTTTGCACTTTCCGTACATTCCATTTTGTTCCATTTTGTCACATTTCGTTCAATTTCACACTTTCTGTAGACCGCTTTATACTGGGAGTTACAAGTTGTTGTTTTTTATTCAAAGCTGACTTATTTAGCAAACATATTTTAGCAGAAATTGATATCTTCCTCTGCTTGATGATCCACAAATATGTCATGCCGTAACAGTGTTGGACAGTAAAAAAAAGGTTGCAAACCAATACTCTATAGCTACAACAGGCTGAGTTTGCAGATTCAGAAGTTCTGAAATATGCTGACTGTGTGTTTCTCATAATCAGTCACTACCAGCTGTCCCTGTGGTGCCATGGCAACAGCCTGTGGAACCTTCACGTCTGTAGCAATGTTAATGTGTTTGAGGAATTTTCCTGTCTTGTCAAACATCTCCACACGCCTGTTTCCCCAGTCTGCCACAATGATGTTACCTGCCCTGTCTGTACAGATGCCACGGGGACCCTTCAGCTGACCTTCACCACTTCCCTCACCTCCAAACTGGAACAGAAACTGTCCGTCTTCGTTGTACATATAGACACAATGACCATCATAGTCTGACACAAGAATGTTCCCTTCCACGTCCACAGTGATGTACCATGGATGCTTCATCCCCTGCTGCTGACCCACAGTTCTCACAAGTGTTCCTTCTGGCCTGAACACCAAAACTTCACCATGTTTGTCATCCTTGTCTCCTGCGGTTTGTGTGATGAGGATGTGGTTCCTCCTGGTGTCCACGGCAACTCCCCTCACCCATCGTGACAACTTCAGATCAAACGTCCCCAGCACGCTGCCCTGTTTGTTGTACTGCAGAGGTACCTGACCGTAGTCTGTCATCCCCACCACCCACAGGTTCCCCTCCCCGTCCATGGCCACATCCTCTGGGCCCATCTTCAGTCCGCCGGACGTGGCTGTTGGGAACTGTCTCACAAACGTTCCCTGCAGGGTGAAGACTTGGATTTCATTATTCCACCTGCTTGCTACAAAGATCTCCCCTGCATCTGACACTGTCACACCATATGGATAATCTAACTGTCCAGTCCCTGATCCCTTTCCACCAAATGTTATCACTAAATTTTTAGGCTGATGCCTCCCTTGCCTTTGGTTACCGTGGTGATGACCTTTTTCTTGAATGTTCCTCCCCTCATTGATCAAGGTCTGGACTGTCAAACTCCTTTCCTGTGCAGCTTTTTTTGCAGTTGTTGTGACATGGCTGTCATGAGCGTCTTCTAAGCACTGTTTGCAAATTGGCATCTGGCAATGTTTACAGTATAGTTCAAGCACCTCAGAGGGGTGAAAGCTGCACCTGTTTCCAGACTGGGGTTGTTCCCTTGTTTCCCCTGACAGTGTAGCCTGGTTTTGCAGCCTCTCACACAGACTTGTAACCAGGTGGTTGTCTGGCAAACCTGCGACCCCCTGGGGTGGCAGCCTGACCTGCTGACGACAGATAGCACACTTCACGGCCCCTCCCCTCCCTGCAAGGTTCTCCAGACATGGTGACAGACAGAAAGTGTGCTGACAGGGCAGCACCTTGGGCCTGGTGAACAGCTCCAGGCAGATGCTGCAGGACAGTTCTTCACGGATTTGTGTCCCCCAACTGAGTCTTGTCGATGCAGCCGCCATTTTGTTTTGTCCTTGTTACGTATAAATCCCTCCAAGGTCACAGTTCCGCTTGCCCACCTGTCCATGCAGGTGTTTGTCACAGCTCTTTGTTTACACAGATCAGGTTTCAGCCTTACCTGACAAGGCTGACAATGGAGCAAATCTAGTTAGCACAACGTCACTGTGGGAGGGGTTATGTTTGCAGTTACTGTAATTTGTGCAGAATCAAGCTGCCAGATTCTGCACAAAAAAAATAAAGCACAAGAAGGATGCTTAGTGTTACCAAAATGAAAACAGATCACAGTGGGTGTCACTTGAAGACAGAAGGAAAATGTTCAGACTTTGCATGATGTACAAAATGACTAAAAAACTGGTAAATGTACAGACGGACTGATGAGATAAGGTGCAGCCATAGGACTGTAGGTTTGAACCTCTCACGCCTGAAAGGACCCCAACTCTTTTCACTCAAGCTGTGGCTCTCCTCAAACACTGGATCTACAATTAACATCCTAAGAGGAACGACCCTAACCAAAGTTTAATGCTCATTTCCACTTGTCCATGACCTAAGTGAGGAAAGCAGTGTAAATGGGAAGTCCCGAACACCCACTGCACGATCTTGTGCCTCCTCAAAGACGCACAGTTACTGGCAGGCAACTGAGGAACAAGAACGCGTTCACTCTCCCCAAGGCAAGAACTGACAGACTGAAACAGTCGTCCCTCCACACTGCAGTCAGACTTTATAATGACTCTATTTCCTAGCATTACCATCAGCCTGTGAGTTCGGATCTATGCTTAGTGTTTGTTAATATATTATGTATTTTTGTTTGTTGACATTCTGCACGTATAAGTTTCTTTGTAACAAACCTACGCAATTCAGGGTATATCATGTGTGTATTTCCCTGCCTATGTACGTTTGAGGAAGAAATAAATAAATAAAATAAAGTGCCTTTCCAAAGGGTTACCAGCCATTTTAAGCCGTGGGCTATATAAAAGTAGCACTGCTGAGGAAAAGACCAATTGACCCAGACACACTATAAAGTGCACACATGATGTAATGATTAACACTTAGTACATGTTTCACCTGTTCAATATTTACACAAAGTCATGAGACTGACTGCTGACTCCTTAATTACACATTTAATGGGAAGTTCCAGTTATTTCACAAAACAATATACATGACATTATAATTACTGAAAAGTGGTATATTGCTGAATATTAAAGAATTCCATACAATGTAGTTCAGAAGTATATCATTATTCAAGCTTTTTCAAAAGATGCCACGTCCAATTATGTTTCATTTGGTACCCTTTCTTGTCAATAGTTTTCTAAATGAGATCACGATTGATTTCCAATTGTAACAAGCCTCCAACCTGATGCATTGTTACATGTGCTTGCACAGTGCAAACTCATACTGATTATTTGAATATAGAACTGATAGACTCTTTAAGTTACTTCTTTTAATTTCTAAGACTTGCTAAAGTTACAAATTCCTTCCAGAGATTGAATTTCCATCTTTATCATATGAAATCATTATTTCTTCCTTGGAAGCATTATAACAAAACTGCAGCTGGAATCTTTTTAAGAATACGATTTGCACAATTGATTACATTAGGTAAGAAAAGCAAAAGAGATTTGACCTTCAGAGTTTTCTTGGCCTCTAGAAAACTTCTTCAAATCATACTTAGCTTAACACCAGTTGCATGTATTGATTAGTGTTCAAAATGTGACGGCACATTACACCGACCTATTGATTATTGTTCTTTAAAAGTTACATGTAGATTTGGGCCGAGTGTGCTCTAGTCAGTCAGTATGCCCCATGGCCAGTATTTGATATTACTGCTAATGGGGTCCCTGATACAGGGGAGGGCCTAATTATTAGACTGAGGGCTTACTGATACTAGTAATAGCGAATTGTCATTTAAAGCTGAATTCTTATGAAATTTATAGTAGAAATATCTTCTGCTGCTAAACGATACACAGTGCCATGTAGCAACAGTGCTGGACAGTGACAAAGTTAAATGCAAATCAATAGTCTACAGACCGGTTGAGTTAACTTATATTTGCAGATTCAGAAGTTCTGAAATATGCTGACTGTGTTCTCTCCTTCATCAGTCACTACCAGATGTCCCTGTGGTGCGATGGCAATGCCACATGGTGCCTTCACTTCAGTAGTAATGTGCTTGAGGAATTTTCCTGTCTTGTCAAACATCTCCACACGACTGTTTAGACTGTCTGCTACAATGATGTTACCTGCCCTGTCTGTACAGATGCCATGGGGAATCTGCAGCTGACCTTCACCACTTCCCTTACCTCCAAACGTGAACAGAAACTGTCCATCCCCCTTGTACACATAGACACAGTGATTCCCAAAGTCTGACACAAGAATGTTCCCTTCCCCATCCACAGTGATGTACCATGGGTTCTTCATCCCCTGCTGCTTACCCACAGTTCTTACACGTGTCCCATCTGGCCTGAACACAAAAACTTCGCCATGTCTGTTGACCCCGTCATCTATGGTTTGTGTGATGAGGATGTGGTTCCTCCTGGAGTCCACTGCAACTCCTCTTGGCCACCTGGCCTTCTTTACGGGAAAGCACTTTTGTTCCTTATAATAAGTGCCCTGTTTGTTGTAATGCACAGCCAACGCATCACAGTATGTGGTCTCCACCACATGTTTCCCCTTCACATCACAGTATGTGGTCTCCACCACATGTTTCCCCTTCACATCACAGTATGTGGTCTCCACCACATGGTTCCCCACCACCCACAGGTTTCCTTTCCCATCCATGGCCACATCTTGTGGTCTCATTTTGTCTTCACCTTTGTCTTCACCTGGCACGTTTGTTGTGAACTCTCTGACAAATTTTCCCTGCAGGTTGAAGACTTGGATTCTCTCGTTCATGTTGTCTGCCACAAAGATCTCCCCTTCATCTGACACTGTAACACCACGCGGATGATCAAACACTGCAGCTGTTCCTGTCCAACTTTTACAAAGTGTCACATTGCCCAAACTTGACGGTGCAGCCGCCATGATTTTTCTCCTGCTGATGTGGCAGCCCCACCTCAAGGCAAAGTCCAGGTTATGACGTGTTTCCTTTGGGCGGGTCTAAAAAGTGAGGTCGACTGAATAAACTTTTTTTTACATTTTTCTATTCCATTTCTCTGGGCAACTGATTTAAAAGGTGTTTGGTACTAAATACATGTAGGAATGCAGCAGGATAAAGATAATTTTAATTTTGAAAAAATAAAAGTAAGTCCAATTCAATTTAAAAGTCCTTTCTACCTGAGTGTGTACAATAAGCCATCGGAGTAAGTCTCCCCTGATGTGGGAGTTGGTTTAACCCACTAATGATTGATAAGAAACAAAGTATGCCGTTTACTTAAGAGGACCAAGCAAACTTACTGTTACAGTAATTCTTGCTTATTTTTGTTTGTTTGTTTTCTTGGAATCTCCATTGACGTTATTAACGTTAACTTAATTCTAGCGAATTTAGCCGTCACTTATATCTAACTGCTAAAATTTATTTGATCAGTCTGAGGCCAGATAGAAAATAAAGTTCAACCCAATAAAATTAAATGCAGTAAAGCACCCCATATTCCTCCAACCACTATGATTATACTAACTGCAAAATTAAATGGCTTTGCTGTAACAGTAAATACACGAAAGCAGCAGACGTTCAGAATGATTAATAGTACTGTTCAGTACAAACTTAGTGTGTTCGCCATGAGGTGGTTTACTCTGGGTACTATGCATTATGCAATGTTGAAGTTTGTAATTTTCATTGAACACAAAGCAAAATCCTCATATCAGACTTCCATGCTAATGTTAGATCTGTTACCAAATTATGCTCAACATATACCACATAATTAAAAACTAGTGTACTTCTTAGCCATGCAGGTCTGTATTGCACTGGTTACCAAAAGGATATATTCTAAATACATGATTGTACAATCATTCCTTCTTTTTTTTCTTCTTGTTGTTGAAGAGAGTTCATTTGATCACTTAGGAGGAATAAAGGAAACAGATGATCATATTATCATGATGGTACAAAATGTGCTTTATGACTTCCAACACATTTAGTGATTGACTTAAAACTTAGTAACCAATCAGACCTCTATAAGATAGCCTGCCCACAAACAGAGCAAAGGTGAATTGTATCAGCGAAGATAACAAGACATAGTGACCTTTCACCTAGACATGTAATTAACTAATGGTCATATGACAGGCCGTTGATTTTATTAGATAAATATGCACAAGTCACGATAACAGTAACTGTTACTCAGGCAAGGGGATAGATTTGTAAACAGTCAAACATTCCAAACAGCATTTGTTGTCTTTCGTCAGTCACAGAACCAGAATATTGGAGTTATATATTTAACATAGTTCAACTTTGAATCCATAAATTATGTAGATGAGGTACACAACATGGCTCATAGAGGACAGATTTCATACAAAGTTGTAGTTTGCTAATAAGTCTGAATTACCTCCTGTTGTTTGAGTAAAGAGATAAGCTTTTTGGCTACCTTTTATCCAAACACAGTTAAGGCCACATCAATTTGATTTATTGGTTCTCAGATGACTTTTTAAAAAGTCCTTAAATGTAATAAAAATACAGCCTGAGGACCAATTTCACACCTTGGTGCACTCAGTTTTATGAAGTTAACGGTGCACACCCCAGTTCTTCCGCGACCGGGGTCCGTGGTAGTCCGCGACCAAAAAGTGACGAAAGGCTTCCGAGGGCCCATGTTTGAGTTGACATTTCTCATTATTTCCTGCGAAATGACATTAAACGGTTACATGGCTGAAAAGCGTAGGAAATGGTGTGTTTTTGGTGCAAATTGTGTTTTGGTCCGCGCGTTGCTTCCGCGATATCCCTACGCCTGAATGTAAAGAGGCCCGTGACCTAGATTTACCTCTGAAGCGCTGTGTCAAGCGAAGTTGCAATGCCGCGCGCCGTGGATGATTAAAAAAACTGTAGTACTAGAATTTTCTTTATAATTGGCTGGATTAGTCCTTAGATTTTCCTCTTTCTGGCAGTATCAGTCGTGCTTGCCGGAAAAATCTTCTTGATCTCTTTTATCCAATGCGAAAATGCCCGATTTTGTGCATCATTTTTGACATGAAAATAATGTTTTTTCCCTATAATTTTTCAAAATTAGAGAAGTTGAAGGATCGAAACTCAGTTGGTCTTGTAGCTGAAGGTATATCCTCTCACCCCATATACAGTTATTTTCCTTCAGGATAATTCCCTGGAAGAGATGGTCGCTAGACTTGAGGGTGTGCCGCCTCCATTTGAACCCCCAAATAAACTGGTGTGTGCCCCCTTAAAAGCACCCATCCTGAAAAAAGTATTAGATAATAGCCAACAAATTGCATTTTTCCCATGAAAGTGTATAGCCCCGATCGTATCTGACTGAAAAAAAGCTGGATTTCGCAGGTTTTGATATGATTCTACACTGTCATATAATGGGTGGATTTGCCCCCCTCCCACGCCCCCCCCCCTCAAACACGGTCGCATAGCCTTCGAAGTGTGTGTGCTAAGCATAGATTGCATAAAACCTACCGAAACATTGTTGTTTAAACTACAGTACCTCTTGGGCACTTTGAAATCGCATTTGAACGTTTCACAATTGCTCCTACATTGAGAAGCAGGCATTTTCCAATGAAAAAAGGCCCGATGACGTCACTTTCGCACTTTCCTTCCGAATCAAGTGTCAAGTTCGGTGTGGCGCTAGTTCTCGGCCTTAACACAAATAAGTTGCACTAATCCGAAGACACATCCCAAGGCTTCTTTATCTCACCGAGACCGACACCAAACTGTACAGCCTTATCTTAGCAGATGCCCGTTTATACCTTCATAGCCGCAAGAAGTGCAGCACAGACCTCCATCTTTACCAAAGGTACAACATTTAACTTCATTTTTCTACGAAATAAAAGAAGTCTTGCCAACGGAAACGCTTGGACGGGAAAGCTAGGTCTATTCTCTACCCGATATGACCAAAAATTAACATTTCAAGTGCTTTCCGTTAAAGCGCGGAACTTAAAACTGCATCGTTGTCACTTCAGAACATAGGCCAGCGGCAGGTATTGTGACGTCACGAACTCAAATATGTTCTAAGAGGTTTACACCGTTTGTTCCAGTCAGAAATAGGAGGAAAGTGTGCTCCATCACAAGAGCACCCCTCTGTCATTCCTTTTCATGGCCATAACTCTTTATTTAGCACGTATTGATAGCCTAAAACCTCTTCCATAGGACAAGCTCATTGTGACGTAATTGCTATTATGCGCATTGAATGGTATACCATCCTGGAGGCGCAAAAACAGCCTTCCGACACCGCAACTTTCAACCACCTGTTACTCGAGAAAGAAAAGTCGCAGACAAGTCAAACTTGGCATGATTATAGAGTATAACTTTTTAAAGTCATGGACAATATTAATCATAATTTGCATATATTAACGGTGCACACCCCAGTTCTTCCGCGACCGGGGTCCGTGGTAGTCCGCGACCAAAAAGTGACGAAAGGCTTCCGAGGGCCCATGTTTGAGTTGACATTTCTCATTATTTCCTGCGAAATGACATTAAACGGTTACATGGCTGAAAAGCGTAGGAAATGGTGTGTTTTTGGTGCAAATTGTGTTTTGGTCCGCGCGTTGCTTCCGCGATATCCCTACGCCTGAATGTAAAGAGGCCCGTGACCTAGATTTACCTCTGAAGCGCTGTGTCAAGCGAAGTTGCAATGCCGCGCGCCGTGGATGATTAAAAAAACTGTAGTACTAGAATTTTCTTTATAATTGGCTGGATTAGTCCTTAGATTTTCCTCTTTCTGGCAGTATCAGTCGTGCTTGCCGGAAAAATCTTCTTGATCTCTTTTATCCAATGCGAAAATGCCCGATTTTGTGCATCATTTTTGACATGAAAATAATGTTTTTTCCCTATAATTTTTCAAAATTAGAGAAGTTGAAGGATCGAAACTCAGTTGGTCTTGTAGCTGAAGGTATATCCTCTCACCCCATATACAGTTATTTTCCTTCAGGATAATTCCCTGGAAGAGATGGTCGCTAGACTTGAGGGTGTGCCGCCTCCATTTGAACCCCCAAATAAACTGGTGTGTGCCCCCTTAATACAGTCATATACAAGTTTTCCTCCCTGCCCGCTGCTTTTATGATGTCTGTTAGCAATTTTCTTTACCTTAAATTGTCCAAGAACCATGGAAATAACTTGATCCTGCCTGAATCACAGTCATATGACACTGGATCCATGGCTACTGGCTTAATCAGCTACACACAGGAGTTTAGTGGAAAGAACAGTCAGAGGCACAGTTCCAACTGCACTGATATAGGACAAAGGGGACAACTGGAGGGTCCACATGGGGGTACAACAATGCCTTATGTTGAATTTAGGAGAGCCCCCTACATATTACACTAGATTCAAGGTAGGCAAATTTTGGTTGCGACACTGCATTTTTATGACAGTTATGACTACAGGAAAATCAAATTCAAATGGTTGCCTAGACCTTACAGAAGAGCATGCAGACCCTCATGTCACTAAATCAGCTATAGCACAGCACTCTGTGGAAAGTCCCGTCAGTTGCACAGCTTTAATTGATACAAGACAGAGGGGAAACCCAGAACTCTCACCTGTACAAGGTGTAACAAGCCAAGCAAGTCTCTACCCAGACAGGTGAGATTTATACCCAGACAGGTGAGATTTATAATTACATTGTGGGAACTGCTAAGTCAAAGACAGGTGAGGACAACTGTATGTGGGGTCTAGACTATCCAGACTTAGTATTAAGGGCATACTAGGCACTCCATTGATCCAGTACATGTTACTTTCAAGATCACTTAACGTCTCTTATCGTCTGCAAGTGCATCTAAGTACAGAAGGAGCGGCAGGAAATTTTGTATCCAGGGGGGCAAAAGATTGCTGACCGAATATGCAACATGTGGAGCCCCTAAAATGTGCCGAGTCACGCACAAGCAGTCCTAGCAATGGTCCCCTGAAATGTTTGAAATATCCCAGGCCTGTGAAACGCTATTTTGATAATTTTGAAGGGCAACTTTTGCTAGCAGACTAAGTTTAATAGCACTTCTATCTAGAAAATAATCATAGAACCAGGAATTTTCCTAGCGTGTATCATGTCTGAGTTTGAGTTCCATTTCAGACCTGGAGGTTACTGCAATGTAATATCAGGGCTCAAAATACCACCTGCATATTCACGTTAGTGCAGGTAAAATTGGGGCTGTGCAGGTATTTCTGGTGTCTACCTGCACCTAACCTGCACTGGTCCATGTACTGGGTTTTATATGTGAATGTCATATAAAGTAGGTGTATATGGAAAATGTTATTAGCTGCATCGACTGTTAAAAAAAATAGAAGGAAAAATAGCAATGGTTTTTGAACAATTTTAGTATGATCCATACTTCCTAAATTCAGAGTGGTGCAGGTAAAGTTTGTCTGGTGCAGGTATGCAGAAAAAAAGTATTTTGAGCTCTGCTATATGACTGTATTTGAGTCAGAATAAACAGAGCAGGAGTTTGTTAAGTTAGACCATGTGAAAGTTAACATTATGCATTTTCCTTGCAAATGTTGTCTGTCTAGTTTATAATGATTTTCAAACATATTGATCCGTAAATAGTTTCATTTGCTCAACTGTCTTAACTGTTTTATTCTTGCAAACCATTCATCATCTTCTCGTTATGCAATGAGGAAGACAACAGATGACTGATTGAAACATTTGCAAGAATAAAAAGACAAAAAAGACGAAGTTTAAATTTCATCTTGTTGTTGACCAGTGGCCTCTGACTGAGCCTGG
This sequence comes from Branchiostoma floridae x Branchiostoma belcheri, assembly GCA_019207045.1. Classification (NCBI taxonomy): domain Eukaryota; kingdom Metazoa; phylum Chordata; class Leptocardii; order Amphioxiformes; family Branchiostomatidae; genus Branchiostoma; species Branchiostoma floridae x Branchiostoma belcheri. The sequence continues at coordinate 842,957 of CM033038.1, read as the reverse complement.
CCAGCCACACACACAAGTTCACCAACCTTAAGCCAAGGAATACCAGTCTACAACACGCAACATGGATCTTTTATGGAGAGCTGTGGAAACTATTGTGAACATGGCAAGACGTGTCGTCAACTGGTGGCAACCCTCGTACGTATAACGCAATGTTGTTTTTTGTGAAGTTTATCTGCATTGATCAGCAATATCATTATTACAAGATAATGACTTTATCACGTTCAACTGTTTTCCCAATTGCATCTCATGTGCTGGACTAAGTACTGAGTCTCATTCTGACAGTTCATTCTTAGGCCATGTTGATTTGATTATATGGATGACATCCTCTGGGAACTCCAAAACTGATGCGAGCGAGCGAATAAAAAAAAAGTTTGGCCAAAAAAAAAAAGTTGCCTTCAGTATGAAATCAAAGTGGCCAGGAAGGTTGAACATAGGACTAAACACACATAGTATGGAATACCAACAGTTAGGCGTAGGGACCAGTACATCATACGGGTGCAAAACATTTTTTTCTTCTTGGACCAATAAAAAAAAAAGACCTGAAAAAAAATCAGAGGAACAGGTTTCGCCAATTACAAAATGGACACACTATGTCGACAGGCATTTGGGGTCTTACCGGGGGCCAAGAAGACAACAAGAGGAAGTCAAGTAGAGTTTATAGTCAATTGTACCAAGTTTCTACAGTCAAAGGTACAGAGACAGTGAGTTAGTCTTTATTACATGGAGATGGGATTTTAAAATGCAGTGGGAGTCCAATAATCCACCAAACAGATTCCTTTGTAGCAAAATTGACCAATTACCATTGTTTTGAGTATTGCCAGTTCTCAAGTTTCCACAGAGAATCAGGTCCAGGTTCAGGTCCGGAATTGGAAATGATACTCTGGACCTTAATTTCTGTACTGGTACCTCCCCCTACCAACAATACATTTCTTTTCTTTCTGTCCTGTCACATCTTATTCTTTGACTTTAGCTTTATTTTGGCATTCTTTGGCATTAGTTATCTGTTTTCTGATACTTTTTTCAATCTACGGAATATCTGTGCTCATTTTACAGCTGCTTTGTACAATTTATTGTGTGGTCGAAAACTTTTTTTTTTTTTGGAAATGGCCGAAAATTGGTGCGAGCGCGGATGTCATCCATATAATCAAATCAACATGGCCTTACTAGTGATGTTGAACAAGATGGGTGTAACTCAAAATTCTGAATTAATCTCCATACCTTAATAAATTCCGCTTGAATGTAGAGACTGAATTGTCCAACGTTATAATCGGTAAAAAGAAAGTATGTTGTTCTACAGGAATGCAATAGAACCTGGGTCAGCAGAAAAGGATGAAGACATGCAAAGGTTGGTGAATTGTACACGCCAAACAATATAAACAACACTTGAAAAGACTTTCAATAATGTAAACTGTACCTCTGTTATATATTTTACTGTAAATGCAGAAATGTTCGCAGTGGTTTTATGTGCGCGGTTACATTTTTCCGTGGCAGTAAGAGACTACAGTACATGGTGCTACCGCAAACTTAAAACCACCGCGAAAAGTCACTTTTCCCGCTACCGCGAAATTAAATCCCAGCAAACTTAATGCATTTACAGTATCTGACCTTCACCTTATCCCTCATGACCTCAATAACAAGTGGCCTTCAGGCCGATTTGAGCTTTTATGAATAAACAAAGGTTGAAACAAACTCTGGTCTTATCATGGCAAAAATAAGAACTTCAATACATTTCTGACATAATTTTTCATATACTTAGTGATCCAATACTATTAAACTTCATGTTTAAGTCTCCATATAAACAAGTCAAAAACCCTTTTCTCCTTTTTCTATCCAGTAAGTGTCAGGAACACCTTAAGGAAGGTGACTCCTGCCTTGTCAGGGCAGACCTGGACTCAGCAGAGCAGCACTTTGCAGCTGCACTCAAGACGGTACATTTGAGAGGTAAGGGGTAACTTTGTGTGAGCATTTGTGGGTATGGGAGTCTAAGGAGAAATTCAAAGTCTTGCTCTGAGTCTTTTAAAGCTGTTCTTGTTTTTAAATACTACAAACAATAACACTGCTTTTACTCCTGACCATAATAAATAAGTCCTTTGGCCACACATGGGGTGATTGCTGTCATATTGAGGTGACCTGACTTAGCACTGAATGTAAGGCGCTCCAGACCCTTGCAAATTAGCCTGCCTATGGTAAGATCCTTTCAATTTAGCCCCTGGCTGCCACGAGAGAGTAGTCAACCAAAAGCATGAACCTGGTCCTCAGGCTTTGTTTTCATAGTTTTTCAAGGCAAATAGGATAAAGACCCATATATTGTCTGGAGGACAAGTTCGTCATTGGAATATGCATTACAACAAACAAACAAAAAACTATCAATAACTCTTTCTCCCCAGAGCCCACAGCCCAGCAGTACCAGAGAGAGGTGGAGCCCCTGTGCAAGTTGGGGGATGTCTACAGTAAGCGAGGTCAGCAGACAGGAGACGGGGGAGACTTTGTCAAAGCAGCAGCACTCTACAATGCAGCAATAGCCAGGTCAGAGGATCAAGTCCTCAATGGTAACATAGAAACAGCTGTTAGAGAAGTAGAGAAGTCATTTCTTGAATGTATCTTAGGCAATAAATGCAAGGTGAGCCAAGACAACACAGCAAAACACAAGAAACAGCTGAAGGAGATGCGGGACCAGATCAAGCTGGAGATGGAAACCATTGACCAGCAGCTGGATCCCTATGTACATGATGAGGATGACCCATGTGTCAAAGAGATAGAGGCAAAACGAGCTCAGGCTGTCAGACACTTGTTTGAGAACATTGCAAAACAAAGGAAGGAGTTTATTAGCCAGCTTGTAGAAGAGTGTATTGGGTTAATGGGCCCCCCTCCCTGTAAGTATGCCCTGATAGGTTTGGGTTCACAGGCCACAGGACTGGTAACTCCATATTCAGACCTGGAGTTTGCCATCTTAGTAGAAGAAGAAAGTGAAGAATGTCTCGTGTATTTCCGCAACCTCACCCACTATCTACACCTCAAGGTGGTCAACCTGGGAGAAACCATTCTCCCGGCACTGGGAATAAAATCTCTCAATGACTTCTACTCTGAGGATCCCCTCGACAACTGGTACTATGACTCTGTTACACCTCGTGGGTTTGCATTTGATGGCTCCATGCCAAAGGCAAGCAAGACTCCACTGGGCAGGCAGGGAACTGTGGATGAACCACCCAGTGAACTCATCTGCACCCCAGAAAACATGGTTTCAAAACTGAAAATGGATGTCACATTTTACCTCAAGGAAGGATATCACCTTGCCAGTATCTTGAGAAACCCATGCTTGACAGCAGGGGACCAGGATTTGATTGACACATATGTGGCCATCACAGGGAAGATACTGCAAGTTGATGGGGGTAAAATGGCTCAACAACTAGCACAGGAGACACTGAGGGAGAACATCCAAAAGTACCTGTACAGTAACAAGGAAACAATTACAGCAAGGCTGATTGACGTAAAGAAAAAACTCTATCGCTTCCCAGCCCTAGCAGTGGACTGCTTTGCTTTAAGCACACACATTGTGCCTACCACAGTTTGGGAGACAATAGAAGACATGGAAAACCAACAAGTGATCAGTCCCAACAACGCACACCACCTGACAGTGCTTACCAGCATCTCAGCAGAACTCAGGCTCAGAACCTACATTGCAAATGGTGGACAGAAGGAAAACTTGTCAGCTTTGGCCTCAATGGAAACAGCACTGCAGACCAATGATGAAGTACAGACAAATGCCCTGAAACCTGTTTTTCATGTGCCAAATGAAAAACAGCTTTTCAGATACTACTTTACAGCAGTTCCTCTCAAACATGCTTTGTCAGAATGGTCTGGAGATAAATCAGGTCTAAATCTATTCCCTGTTCTCTATAAGAATTCTCTACATGTGAAAGGACTCATGTATTATGAGCTCTGTAACTATAGGCTGGCTATCAGCTGTCATGTTGAGGCTATCACAAAACATGAAGACACTCTGACTATGACTGAGAAAATTGACATATTTGACATGCTTGGGCCTGCTTACCACAGGGTTGGACAGTACCAAATGTCCGTTGGCTGTCATGAGCTTGCACTAGACATGTACGGGAAGCTAGGGCAGGGTAGGGAACACCCCAACATCGCCAGGGTTTACAACAACATGGGCATGACATGGTTTGCACTGGGTAATTACAAGAAGGCAATTAGCCACTATGAACAGGCACTGCAAATGTTTAGGACTATCTATGGCCAGACTACAGCACATGCCTACATTGCCGGCTTGCTCAACAACATGGGTGGAGCCTGGAGTCATCTGGGTGATTACAGAAAAGCACTCAGCTACTTTGAAGTGGCATTTCAGATGTTGAGAAGTGTCCATGGACAGAGTACAGTACATACTGACATTGCCACATCACTCAACAACCTGGGGGGAGCCTGGCATCATCTGGGTGACTACAGGAAAGCAACCAGCTACCATGAACAGGCACTGCAGATGTACAGGAGTGTCTATGGTCATAACACAGCACATCCTACAATAGCCAAATCATTCAACAATCTTGGGGCTTCCTTGCGCCAACAGGGTGATTACAGAAAATCACTCCGCTATGATGAACAGGCACTACAGATGTACAGGAGTATCTATGGTCAGAACACAGCACATCCTGACATCGCCACCTCACTCAACAATCTTGGGGAAACCTGGGATTCTCTGGGTGATCACAGGAAAGCAATCAGCTACCACGAACAAGCACTGGAGATGTGCAGGAGTGTCTATGGTGAGTCTAAACCTCATACTGACATTGCCAGGTCACTCAACAACCTGGCTGCAGCATGGAGGCATTTGGGTGATTACAGAAAAGCTATCAGCTACCTTGAACAGGCACAACAGATGTACAGTAGTATCCATGGTTCGGATACAGCACACTCTGACTTTGCCACAGCACTAACCAATACAGGATCAGTCCTTGGTTCCCTGGGTGATTACAGGAAAGCAATCAGCTGCTATGAACAGGCACTGCAGATGCGCAGGAGTATCTATGGTCAGGAAACAGCACATGCCGACATTGCCATGTCACTCAACAACCTAGGAGCGGCCTTCCACAAACTATCTGATCACAGAAGAGCAATCACCTACCATGAAGAGGCGCTGAAAATGCGCAGGAGTATCTATGGTGAGAGCACAGCAAATCCTGAAACTGCCCAATCACTCAACAACCTGGGATCAGCCTTGGAAAAGCTTGGTGATTACGTAAAAGCAATCGACTACTATGAACAGGCACTGAAGATGTACAGGAGTGTTTATGGTGAGAATACACCACATCCTGACATTGCCAATGAGCTCAACAATCTGGGAACAGCTTGGCACAATCTCACTGATGAAACAAAATCTATCAGCTATTTCGAGGAGGCACTGCAGATGTACAGGACTATCTACGATGAGAGCATAGCACGTTCCGACATTGCTGCAACACTTTTCAACCTGGGGACAGCCTGGGATAGCATGGGTCAACTGGAGAAAGCTAGCAGTTACTATGAAGAGGCACTGCAGATGTACCGGAGCATCCACGGCCAGAATATAGCACTTCCTCACATTGCCTTGTTACTTGTCAGTCTGGGTTCTGCCTTGGTTAACTCAGGTCAATCAAAAAGTGCTATCAGCCACCTAGAAGAGGCTCTGCAGATGTTCAGAAGCATCCATGGTCAGAATTCTGCATATCCTGAGATTGTTGTCTGCCTGAATGGTCTGGGAATGGCCTGGTACCACTTGGGTGATCACCAGAAAGCAGTCAGTCTCTGTCAGGAAGCCATGGCTATGGCAAAACAGCTACATCCCCACGACAAAGATGCCCCTCTAATGCAGTTAGTAGAGATGAGCCTGGGCAAGATTAGTCCTAATAGTAAGATGTAACTTGCTCCAAAATGTAGAAATGAGTGAACAAATACATGTCAGGATAAGGGATTGTGATTATCAGAAAATCAGTGGTACTGCTATGAGACTACTCCAATTACAGTCTGTACAGATTTTAATTTGTACCAGTCCATTCTGAAAACAAAGGAATCCATTCAAAGGATCATGAGATAATGCTGATACAGACAACCACAAAAACTCCATGAAGGAGCCCTCCTTCAAGGAGGTAACAACACCAGTACCAATCATGTATCAATGTTTGGGATCTTCACTTGTATAAAGTATAAACACACCTGTCCCTGCTACTGAACACCATCCACACACAGGTAAACATGCCTGTCCTTGATACTGAACACCATCCACACGCAGGTTAACATGGCTGTCCTTGGTGCTGAACAAAATACAAACACAAACACACCTGTCCCTGCTACTGAACACCATCCACAGACATCTAAACATGCCTGTCCCTGGTGCTGAACAAAATCCAAACACAGGTAAACACACCTGTCCCTGGTGCTGAACACCATCCACACAGGCAAACGCACCTGTCCCTGGTGCTGAACACCATCCACACACAGGTAAACACACCTGTCCCTGGTGCTGAACACCATCCACACACAGGTTAACACACCTGTCCCTGGTGATGAACACCATCCACACAGGTAAACACACCTGTACCTAGTGCTGAACACCATCCACACACAGGTAAACACACCTGTACCTAGTGCTGAACACAATCCACTCAGGTAAATATACCTGTCCCTGGCGCTGAACACAATCCACTCAGGTAAACACACCTGTACCTAGTGCTGAACACAATCCACACAGGCAAACACACCTGTCCTTGGTGCTGAACACCATCCACACGTAAACACACCTGTACCTAGTGCTGAACATAATCCACTCAGGTAAACACACCTTTCCCTGGTACTGAACACCATCCACACACAGGTAAACACACCTGTCCTTGGTCCTGCACACCATCCACACAGGTAAACACACCTGTCCCTGGTGCTGAACACCATCCACACACAGGTAAACACACCTGTCCTTGGTCCTGCACACCATCCACACAGGTAAACACACCTGTCCCTGGTGCTGAACACCATCCACACACAGGTAAACACACCTGTACCTAGTGCTGAACACCATCCACACACAGGTAAACACACCTTTCCCTGGTACTGAACACCATCCACACACAGGTAAACACACCTGTCCTTGGTCCTGCACACCATCCACACAGGTAAACACACCTGTCCCTGGTGCTGAACACCATCCACACACAGGTAAACACACCTGTACCTAGTGCTGAACACCATCCACTCACTAACATATCTGTCCTTGGTGCTGAACACGCGGAGTACGGTTTCTTTGGATTTAAGGCCATGCACTGTGGGTCTGAGCACTTACCATAGGCAGAATCCACCTTCAGTTTAGTATAATATAGTATAGGTCATGACAAAAAAAGCAGCTATCGGGGTCAAATTTGTCACACATCTAGGATCCACCACAGTAATTTTAAAAGTAACTGGGCAAAGAACGCCATGGTCAAAAACCCCTTTCTCTGAAATAATATGGGACTACCACGGACCCTAGTTGCAAAAGAATAGGTGCCCACCATAAAAAAGGGATTTGAACTCCAGGTTCAGGGGATGAGGAATCACCCCACAAAAAGAGGCTCACACTTTTTTAAAAAAATGAGAAAATTAAACTTTTCTCCAACTAAAGAAATTGACTCAACAGTGGTGTAAGCACTGAGGCTCACAGTTGCTGGTCACAGTCAATCCCAAAGTCAAGGGACCATCACAGAGCAGTTTACAAACACAAGAAGAAGATGACCTTGACCTCACCTTGGTTTTCCAGTGTTTCTGTGCCACCGACAGCTCCACGTAAGGGTTGGGGTCACTCCCTGACTTCTTCACTGTCTAAAAAAACAACAGGGAAAACAAGTTACTCTCAAAGACTATAAAACAACAGAAACATGTTAAACACATTGAACATAGCTGGTATGTGTCTGCAATAAAACTATGTTGTCAAGATCTGATCTGGGACAAGCTAAAAATATCATTAATAGGACCACAAAGAACTTTTTCTTTTAGATGGGTACATGATTGTGTTTTCACTTGAAAGGTACAGCACTGTACATGAGTCTTGTACATACCCCTAAAAATTTAGAAGAAAAAAATCAAAATAAATCTGTGAACTATAAGGCAAAAATTAAGTGCTAACTGTCAAATACTATAAGCTATGTTGTACTTTGTGCTGAGATACTGAATCATTTAAATGTCACATGTAAACAGTGGAATAACAACTTAAGAAGTTAGATCATGGGTTAGACGAGCAAGATACAGACAGCAGCCAAAATGAAGTAATCTCACAAATTAGAACTGCAGCCTTACAGTACTATTTCCTGTGGAAAAAGTTCAGGAGTTGAGGAAGAAAGTTGATACTACTACATTGTAATTACAAGATCACCTGCTGGTTAGCAAACAAGACTTTGTACAACTGTCAGTTACTGTACTTGTTATGTCAGTTCTCAAAGCTGTACACTCGGAGAAAGAAGCTACTGAATTAGACCTGCAGCCAGAAAGAAAGGAATGTCCTGTAAAAAGACTAGAAATATTGAAAGAGAGTTTAATTATTCAAAAACTCTACAGGCCCTAGGTTAGATAAAAAGACAGTCCTGAAGACCACCATGTCACTTCATAATGTCAGCCCTCCTGTGTTGTCCATTCAGTCAATTCGTCACCTTGTCAGTTAAACTTATATTATAGAAAATTATAATAAGACTATGGCTTAAACTTGTTAGACAACAACACTGTGTTAGGGACTGGAATGTACCATCAACAAGCATGTACATGCACAACACTTGAGTAATTATTAGGTGACTTTTACTAAAGCTAATGTCTTGATCTGCTACACTGTGCCTTCCCTTGCTTTAACTGAGAGATTCTGTTATTTTGCAAGACATTGAAGAATGGAAGAAGATGTACAATGTTTGTGAAGCAAAGAGATACAACATGTACCTAACTGTTAATATATGTAATTAAATGACATAAATTATACACTGTAACACATCTAGCTTTTAACCTACTATAATTCAATGCCGATCACCATTTCACATTCAGGATAAGACACCTACATGTACATGTACAACCATGCATAGTTAGGCCCCATCACTATGGAGATAGGAGAAGAAAAGGTTTCAACAGTCAAAGCTTGAGGTAGATCTGTTATGCTAATGGTTTCCTTTGTACAGGCTGCAGTTAGACTCATATTTGACACAGCAAACACAGTTTTTATGTACAAGCTCAATATTTTGATTTTCTTTATCCAACATTCACCATTGTCATGTAGAAAAACATGTTTAGGTCAACGACACTGATTAGTTGCAGAGACACATCCCCCACACAAAGATGCCTGCTAAGATGAGAATGTTAAGATACAGTCAGGGAAGGTACAGATACATGTAAGATGACACCATGAAGTCCCATTACATGTAAGATGATACAGGTTACATGTAATATGATATGTTTACCCATCTGGGGATACTGCGGCCTTGTCGAGTGTTCTTAAGCATACCTGGCATCTTGAAGAAAAGGGTGGAAAACAGAATAAGATATCAGTGCCAAGCAATGAATTGTTTAGTAAGTTCATGGAAATAGAATGCGATGAAACATAAAAATATTAGTAACGTGACAAATATTGTTTTGTTTAATGTATGTACCATAACTTATGACTGAAGACTGACACATTAAAAACAGTGTAAACCTTGAAGTTTTGAAAGGAAAAATAAATGTTAAAATGTCATAGAGTATGTTCACTTAATGTTCTGTCAATGCTTCATTTACCTAAATTACTACCTTTCTTTGTTCAATGACATTTATTCATTCATTCATTCATTCATTCATTCATTCAAACATGTATATGCAGATTGCCATACATTGTACCTGTTACAATGGTTGCACAATAAAGTTCTTCATTCATTCATTCATTCATTTGTTCGTTTGTTCATTCATTCATCTATTCTAACACCACCTACGTCACCTTAAGACCAGACTAACAGTTGAGCACACTACAGCAGCAGGGGGAGTAATGATATAACATGGAACAGCTGGATGTCTGGATAGCAGGGGGAGTAATGGTATTACATGGAACAGCTGGATGTCTGGATAGAAAACTGCTGTAAGAAGCGAGGATGGAGTTTCAGCATCATGTACATGATTGTGTAGCAACTAAGATGAAGAAGGAGAATGTCTAAGAAGCTGTCTAGATGTCTTAAGAAGCTGATGGTCAGGGAAGGGAGCCGGCAAAATTGTTGTGAGAAAACTTACGAGGAAGTTCTTCCTGTCAGAAGGCTTTGAGAAAAAGATGAACATAAAAAACGATCATCCTGATTTGCGAATCTTGAGAACGTAAAAAAACATAGGAGAAACGTAGGCAAGAGATGTTCAGAAGATTTTTTTATGAAAAAAGGTACATTAAATTTTGTACAAACTACACTCTACAGCTGTGTATATAGTGTTGTCTACTAGAGGAGATAGAAAAGAGTAGAGGAAAAAGTGACAGGGAAATTCCTTTTGGCCTTTTTTTTGTCAGGCCACACGAATTCAAATTCCTGGCTCTCAGAAATGTCACTAAAAATTTAGTACAACAAGAAGGAAAAAAAGATATCTGAGACGAGGACTTGAATCTGACTTGAATCAATTAAACCCTCAGTCTTCTAAGGTCTCTGTTTGGCACCAAATTTGTATTAGTTTTGGGGTTAAGCAGCAGGGAGACCTTGTTTTCATTTTCAACATCCAGTTCAGCACAGAATGATCTTTATTTCTTTTAGATCTACATGTAAGAAACAACAAAGTGAATTCGTGTGGCCTGTCTTTAAGAAATTGGTTAAACTTTATATCTAAGCTACTGCTGAACTTCACGTGTTTACCTTTATTTCGTACCGCCACCTTTGCACCCTACATGTAGGTAGATTAATGGAATATGTCTACACCATGTTCATCATGTGTTATTGGTTCCCTTCCACAATCTTACCGGCAAGTTCTTGGCAGAATCCACACGGACCACCAGCAGGGCAGAAGACAGGGCGTCAGCGTCGGCGATCCGCTTCACTTTCTCCATCTGATCAAGACTCTGGAGGGAAGGAAGACACAATCTTTAAGATACCTTTGATTCTACCTGGTGCTAGTCATCTTTGTAAGATGCCTCAGGTTTGCTTCATGTCTTGTAACATCAAAGATTCTTACTTCACAGGCAGGTATAAGACAAACGTTTGAGCAACCTTCAGTGTTTTTTGTCTTGACACTTCAAGACTTCCAGACCAAAGATGGTACAAGACATGGAACAAACCTTAAGTAGATAGTTAATACAACACAGGGTTGGCTCAAAAGTTCACAGTTTCCTAAAAGGCATTTTGATTTCCTTCATCTCTTGTAAACAAAGTGAACCTATGAGACCAACCCCTGTAAAATTGCAGCACACATGCATCGAGATCAACAACACACCAGAACCATCCTACCAGAATGCAATAATAGTTTCCTAATCATTAAGACTCAACAATCCTAAAACACTCTAACATGGCAGGCATCAGAAAATAAAACAATGGATCACAAAGACAAAGTCCACGAAAGTGTTCCTTCCAAGACAACATAACAAAGCCAAGCAGGTTCAACTAAATCTTATATTGTATCAAGCACATCATCATCATCATGGTTTCCATATCTTGTATGTTTTGCAGCTTTTTTACTCCTTAAGGCTCAGTGATGTATTTTCACAAAACAGGGCCCCTCAATTAAGGCATGCAGTGGTCCAGTCATTATATAAACTGTGGATAAGAACAAAATTATAGGCAATTCTCCAGAGCGTGGCACATGAACACACACGGTGCTAACCAGGCTTCCTCCTCGTCTCCTTCCCAGCATTCCATACTGAGGATGCGGTTACCACGGTTACCGCTGTCCAAACAACCAATAGGGAAGCGTTAAATCTTTTCTGTCTTTTTTCCAGTCCGGTGAATGATGTATACCAAACATGCTGCCTTCAAGCAATAACTGTTGTTGGTACTATGATCTCTCTTGCTTACAGACACAATGAGAGTCAGTGAGGTCTTAAAAAACTTTCTTTTTTTCTTTATTCAACAAATATTAACTGGAAACTGTGTATGCAATATGTATGCAAAAGACGATTTGATTTAACTTGTCAGTGTACTTTTGTGTTTTGTTTAGCAAACCAGAAATTATGCTAAAAAATTTTCATGACTGTGCTGCAGTGCCCCCCGATGACTACTTTAAAAACTGCAGCACACATATGCATACTGTCAGTAACTGTGACAACAGTGTTTGGGCTTGAGAAACGCTTTTTCTGGCTGCAGCAAGGGGAAATGTTTGGAGTTATAGGACTGTAGTCTGTTTGCAAGAGAGATTAGTCAGGTAGCATGTAAGTCAGTTTGTTTGTTTATTTGACAGTTGCCATGACTACCTCGTCGACCCTTCCCCGGAGTGATTCGGGGAGCGTGTGTCCGGTGAGGTAGCAGGTTTTGCTGTACATGGCCTCCATAACAGTCCCGTGCTTCAGGTCTTTCAGCCGGTCTCGCCAACGGGCTCTATACTACAGACACAGCACACACACACATACATGTACAGTAGGTGCCAGGTAACCTATATCGCCCCCCGTCTCGGCTCAATGGTGTACATGGCCTCCATAACGGTCCAGTGCTTCAGGTCTTTCAGCCGGTCCTACCAACGGGCTCTATACTACAGACACAGCACACACACACATACATGTACAGTAGGTGCCAGGTAACCTATATCGCCCCCCGTCTCGGCTCAATGGTGTACATGGCCTCCATAACAGTCCCGTGCTTCAGGTCTTTCAGCCGGTCCCGCCAACGGGCTCTATACTACAGACACAGCACACACACACATACATGTACAGTAGGTGCCAGGTAACCTATATCGCCCCCCGTCTCGGCTCAATGGTGTACATGGCCTCCATAACGGTCCAGTGCTTCAGGTCTTTCAGCTGGTCCTACCAACGGGCTCTATACTACAGACACAGCACACACACACATACATGTACAGTAGGTGCCAGGTAACCTATATCGCCCCCCGTCTCGGCTCAATGGTGTACATGGCCTCCATAACAGTCCCGTGCTTCAGGTCTTTCAGCCGGTCCCGCCAACGGGCTCTATACTACAGACACAGCACACACACACATACATGTACAGTAGGTGCCAGGTAACCTATATCGCCCCCCGTCTCGGCTCAATGGTGTACATGGCCTCCATAACGGTCCAGTGCTTCAGGTCTTTCAGCCGGTCTCGCCAACGGGCTCTATACTACAGACAGAGCACACACACACACATACATGTACAGTAGGTGCCAGGTAACCTATATCGCCCCCCGTCTCGGCTCAATGGTGTACATGGCCTCCATAACGGTCCAGTGCTTCAGGTCTTTCAGCCGGTCCTACCAACGGGCTCTATACTACAGACACAGCACACACACACATACATGTACAGTAGGTGCCAGGTAACCTATATCGCCCCCCGTCTCGGCTCAATGGTGTACATGGCCTCCATAACAGTCCCGTGCTTCAGGTCTTTCAGCCGGTCCCGCCAACGGGCTCTATACTACAGACACAGCACACACACACATACATGTACAGTAGGTGCCAGGTAACCTATATCGCCCCCCGTCTCGGCTCAATGGTGTACATGGCCTCCATAACGGTCCAGTGCTTCAGGTCTTTCAGCCGGTCTCGCCAACGGGCTCTATACTACAGACAGAGCACACACACACACATACATGTACAGTAGGTGCCAGGTAACCTATATCGCCCCCCGTCTCGGCTCAATGGTGTACATGGCCTCCATAACGGTCCAGTGCTTCAGGTCTTTCAGCCGGTCTCGCCAACGGGCTCTATACTACAGACAGAGCACACACACACATACATGTACAGTAGGTGCCAGGTAACCTATATCGCCCCCCGTCTCGGCTCAATGGTGTACATGGCCTCCATAACGGTCCAGTGCTTCAGGTCTTTCAGCCGGTCCTACCAACGGGCTCTATACTACAGACACAGCACACACACACATACATGTACAGTAGGTGGCAGGTAACCTATATCGCCCCCCGTCTCGGCTCAATGGTGTACATGGCCTCCATAACGGTCCAGTGCTTCAGGTCTTTCAGCCGGTCCTACCAACGGGCTCTATACTACAGACACAGCACACACACACACATACATGTACAGTAGGTGCCAGGTAACCTATATCGCCCCCCGTCTTGGCTCAATGGTGTACATGGCCTCCATAACGGTCCAGTGCTTGAGGTCCTTCAGTCGGTCCCGCCAACGAGCTATGTACTACAGACACAGCACACACACACACATACATGTACAGTAGGTGCCAGGTAACCTGTGTTGCACCCCATCTCGGTGGGCTTGAATGTTGCAGTCTAGTGTCTCCTGCCTTACTCAGCTACTGTATGTCCCAAACCTACCCAAACATCTGGCAAGTCTGGGTAAGCACTACTTTCCTAGTGTTAGCTAGATAAAACTTTAAGTCCTGGGTTTCTTCATTGTGACAGAGAGACTAGTAGCATGATCAATTGTACAAAAGAAGCTCCATCTTAAGATTGGAATTCCGTTTTTCCCATTTTGAAATGTGCTAATATTTTCAATATAAAAGCACTTGGTGCAAAGTCTTTACATATGATTGACAAGTATGATGCACAGTTGTGAAATATGATAATAACTTTCATGAATATTCATTTTGAAAATTTTCTTCCTGCAGGAATTCCTGCAGAGCAAGGAGGTTGAAAGAGGGAAAGGAGTCGGCTCATAATTTGTCCCTTTTCAACCATCTTCGACTCACTTGTGAAAAAAACATTAACATTGGGGTGCGAATTGGTCTTGATTTACATACACCCAGCCGACTATCGGCATTGTTTTCATTGTTCACTCTATTATAAATGACAACAGCATGAATGATGGCCGGGCAACAAGAACAATAGAGTAACTTTGGGGAAGATTTTCAAAAGTTGAGAGTTGTAGATAGAAGAACAGCAACAACGCTCTTTGCTTTATTATCATATTATAAAGATGCCGATAGCACGGAAATCAAGCAAGCCCCAAGACGGAGGATCTCCGACGCACGACAGGCTTGAAACTTGCAGTCAAACAAGCGGGACTGTTGCATTATGTTTTCAAGCCTACGAATACGGTGGCTGGCTAAATGAGATGGAAGGAATCATGATAAAGTCTGTGATAAAAACATCCCAGAAAAATTATTAACTCTTTCTGGAAAATAATTCAAAAATAAGAATTTATCTAGAGGCATGTTGTCCAGCTTGTCGAGAAAACTAGCCTCTCAAAATTCGCCTCGCAAGGAGATTTATTTGATGCCCCAACTTCACCCTTTGCACCAGACCATCCATGGAGACCTTATCAAGCTCAACTTTGATACAGAAAAAGAAGGCTAAGACCCCAGGAAAAATCGTAAGTGCCCACCGCCAAAAAATACATGAATGGAACGACAAAGACCTGTATAATACGTAAAAACCTCAAGTTTATTTTGGAAAAGTGCTATATGTTTGTAATAAGAACATAAATCTATACATATTTCTCCATATTTCTAAGGCCAAAAAAATGACATAAGTCCAAAGAAATGGCTGTAAACAAACCCATGTTCGTCGTAGAAAGGAAAACAAACTATCGCCATGATCGCCATGTTGTTTTCTTTCGAATGCCGATTTCTGCGCAGCTCTACTGCGCAATCCAAATAAGGAAATTGTCGGAAACCGAAGGGGCTTTGACTTCTAATCGGGCCGGCCTCGGTCCCTGCCGCTGCCCTGACGTCATGACTGGCTCATTATGCGGCTTTTATGGGGAGTCAAACATGGTTACAAAGGACTGCCGCCGGCACGCCGGAACAATAGGACACAGCAGGGTTTAACAGGGCAAAACAAAGGCCGCGGCAAGGTGCTAATTATGAGCCGACTCCTTTCCCTCTTTCAACCTCCTTGTGCAGAGGAAGCGTTTTTCCTGCAGGAATTCCTGCAGGAAGCGTTTTTCCTGCAGGAATGCTGCAGGCATTCCTGCAGAAATTCCTGCAGGAGAAAGGTAAATTCCTGCAGGAAGAATGTTTCCTGCAGGAATTTCTGCAGGAATGGCCTTATAATTCATATCTAAATCAATGACACTAAGATAGGAGTGCTACACACCGGCAAAAAAGTATGCAACAAACGTTTTAGTAGTAGTTTCTCCTATTCATGCAACTTTTTCAACATATACATTTACATTTTGTACTACAGTTAAATGTAGAGTATAATCACACCCCGCGCAACATTTCTACCCCCAGTTCAACCTGTATGACCTCACAAGCGCCATGTTCTTGTTGACTGTCGACACATCAAAAGCCAGCCAATTTCTCAACAGTTATCATATATAATATCAATGTCACTAAATCCTTCAAAATTATGAGGTAGTCTGGCAACATTTTGGAAGCACGACGTGTGCCCGACTCGGGGTGGTCGTGGTCGCAAGTTTGAGTTTAATCCGATTAAATGTGAACGCATTTTTTTAATCCAACAGAAAGCTTTAATCGGATTCCTCATTTAACTCACTTGTATTTTTTCATTTGAATGGGGTCCAAGTTGCCCATGACATGTTCAACAGTTGTGCCGACAAAGCCATTACGGCTGTTCACACATGGGTGTTTTCATCAAATGAAAACTGCTCTATTCGAATGCTCCTTCCATGCATGCAATGATATCTTGTAAACGCAGTACCAAGTTGAACGTGGCAAAGAATGAAAGCTCCTTGGTCAGGAACTTGAGATTTGTTTGATCTGGTTGGTCATATTTTGACCATCATAAGAATAACACTTGAATTTTTGTTCCAGAGAATATTTCATAAAGTTTAAAATTGGGCCTAAGTAAGCCAGGGGCTTGCTTCCTCTTGTTGAAAATTCAAGTAAGTATGCGCTATTGTAATGCGGGTTCAAAGTAAGGTCAGCTATTGTTCTATAGATATGCAAAGGATGCTGGTGTCCAATTATCAATTATCAAAGGACTAATTATTCCCCAGGTCCAAACATCCTGGCTACCTGTAGTGCTGAGGACCTAAGGCCTTCAGAAAGAATCCTGGAACTTGGGGGTACACTATTACAAGAAATTACAGACTGAAGAATTACAGAATTTCAGAAACCTAAGTTCACTTTTACACTAATCTATTTAAATATGAAATGGTTAAACCTAAAGGGTAAATCAAGGTTGTCTTTGTCAATTTAAAGGTAAACTATGAATAATTTTTCTTGAAGTTTTGTGAAAATTTGATGGTAATTGTGGACTCCACTTATAATAAGGTAATAAATAGACTGCTCAAACCAAGGAGGTTTAATATAGGCATCATGGAATGAAGTCAGCACCTCTGTGCCTAATTTCCAATCCAGCTGTGCCTTGCTCAATTTGCCCTTCAAGCTGCGTTACATTAAACAACTGCTCGCTATCAGACCCCCTTCTGTCAGTAATGACCATGGTAAAATCAGACCCGAGTGCTCGAAAATAAAAGCTGGACTGCTTCTAGTTGGGGGGGCTACTTTCAAAGTTGGTCATTTGGTCGTTTGATACCACTGTTGCACAGTGACTATGACTGCTTCCCAAAAAACCTGGTGCAGGATGAAGACCCAAAAAAACAGTGTAACAGTGGGTTCAAGTAGTTCCTACCATCCTTGCTAAGGAGCTCTGAGCTTTTGTGGCGACAGCGGTAGCGTACTGGATTTGTGATCCGGCTGCTGGTTTGAATCCTGGGAGTTGGGATGTTGTTTTTTCTGTTCTACTCGCCCCTCTGGTTGTTTCACTGGTTGCCACACCAGATATCGAACCCTTTCTTGAGTGACAGATAAAGCTCCTTGGTTAATAACAAAGGACACAAAATATGCCGGGAAAGGAATATACACCGGTAAGCTTGTACGGGCTAGACGAGTTCGGCTTTTTTTCGCCCCCCCCCCCCCAAAAAAAAAATCGCCAAGCTTCCCAGAGAGGCCGGTGAAGGAGCCGAACTCATCTAGCCCGTACAAGCTTTCCGGTGTAAATTCCTTTCCCGGCATATATTCCTTTCCCGCAATATTCCCGATTAAAAATCGACCCCCCCCCCACCGAAAAAAAAACGCCAAGCGAGTGAAGGAGGCTACTAGCCTGACTAAAATCGCGCTCCTAGCGGCCGGCCCTATAGAATTGCTGCTGCCCTAGGAGGGGTCATTAACCCCAGCCAGCGATAGATTGTGTAAACACAGGCTACTCAGCCTAAGGTGCATGCAAAAATGACTTTCAAGCCCTGTGATGCAAAAAAAAAAAGACAGTTTTAAACAGTTTGTATTTTGCCTTATGATGCAAACTGGTACCAAGGCTAAAACCAGTTCAGTTCAGAAAAAGGGATGCATGGTAATGTGACCTTTCCCACTGACACAGAAGAGGGTCTGCATGGGGGGTTCTTGGTAACGCTTAACGGTGAATTCAGGAGGCCCGGTAATGCTTAACGGTAAATTCAGAAGGTCCGGTAACGCTTAACGGTAAATTCAGGAGGGGTTACAAAGCATGACAGTAAACATTGACGTTCGTTCCTCTTTGTACGGCGCTAAACTAGGTTACCTCGATGGTTGAAAATATCAGACTAATGGCATTGTGAGAAGGAAAAGGTGCCCAGAGCCCGGAGGAATTACAGGGACAATGTCTGCTGTGTCTATGACGTTTGCTTCCCTGGGTCAGTGCTCCCACCAGAGGCGGCAACAGCAGTTTCTTGTAGGCTGGGGGGGACTATTGCTGACAAAATTTTCAGCACATGGAGCGCCGAAGGCGCAACGCATCGTATGGGGGTAGGGGGTATGCTCCCTGGGAAATTTTTTAAAATCATGGCCCTCTGAAATGCTATTTCCTGCATTTTCCGGCAAATTTTGCTGACAGAATAATGAAATTTTCATCAAAATTACACATGGTTGTAGCAATTGACCTCCGGCCTCCGACATATTTTTACCATTTCAAGCTCGGACGGCACGAGAAATTGCCAGACAAGTCCGGGGAAATTTAAAAGTCTGGACCGTCTGAAACGCCATTTACTGCATTTTGAAGGACAAATTTTGCTGGCCAACGAAGGTAAATCAAATGACATTTTATTAAAGAGAAAATTTTTTGGGCCAACGCCCCTGAAACATGTTTTCGCCAGGTCGTCGTGAGCACCAAAGCCGCAAGCCGTTGCAAGGGAGGTCTGGAGAAACCTCATTTTCTGCATTCGATGAGAAAATTTTGCCGGAAACTATGCTAAGTTGGACACTGAAATCTGTTTAAGTGAAAAGGTTTTTTGGGAGGGGGAGGGGCGACGCTTCCGCAACATATTTTTACCCGAAGCGGCCAGGAGGCTCGGAGAAATTTTGAAATCTGGACCCTTTGAAACACCATTTCCTGCATTTTCAGGGGCTCTATCTGGCATTTGACTTCGTGGGTATAACTTGTTACGAAGAATTTCTTGGTAATGCTTAACGGTGAATTCGGGATAACAAGTAACGATTAACGTGGAATTAAAACGACCAATACGCTTCACGAAGAATATACCGATAACGCTTAACGGTGAATTAGAGTGGGTCGGTAACGATTAACGGTAAATCAAAATGGCTCGTAACACTTAACAGAAAAAGGCATGCAGGCCCTCACAGAAGTGCAACGTCCTTCACAACCTTACACTTCTGAAACACAAGAGAAAAATTTGTGCCTGGCTCCCAGGATTTTAACCTGGGCCCGCCAGCTCATGAACCCAACACATTTACCACTCAAGCTAAAAGTTGACAGAACAGACTAATTAGACTAGTCAGTTGGTGTCCTCCGAACCCTACTGTGTCATTTGCACTGTGCTTCTTTGTCTATCATGATCAGAATCTCCAAGCGGATCTTGCAGGCTGACAATACTATCTTATGCAACCGTAAGAAGCTACATTCTTTCATGGCCTTTCAAGTGCCTTCAAACACATCCTGTTTCAAAAAAATTTTTGATTCAGAAACATGGCCTAAATATAAGATTATTGTCTAAAAACTTTTATTTTCCTGGGTGACGCCACAAAGTATGACGTCACATACCTGGATGTAACCTGGATCCAAGCTTCAATGGTATATAATATTATATTATATTATGTAAAGTGAGAGGTTGGCTAAAGTGCAATGCAGAGCACTACCTAATTTACCATTTTTCTGAATTCTAAGATTTCCATTAGTTGGCAGTTCAAAACAAAAGTGTTGAGCCAGATCAAGGAGGTTGAAAGAGGGCCAGATCAAGTTGGTGAGATCAAGGAGCTTTTATTACTCCTTAATTTGCCGATCTGGTTTAACCATTCGAATCCTGTAATCTATCCCAGAAGTGAATTTTCAGGTTTCTGCAATTTTGAAGTTCTTCTAGTTCTAATCTGGCTCAAAAGCAGTTCAGTATAGAAATAATTATTATCTCAGCAAGAAGCAACCTCCTTGATCTCAGGGAGGTGTTCTGAAAGTGAGGAAAGTGAGTGCCTTATATACAGGCCCATGTAATAGGATTTGGAAACTACAAATAATCTCTGGAACAAACTTTTGCCTGTTGTTTCTATATAATGAATCAATGACCTTGATTGTACATTTGTGCTCAAACAAGCTAAGTACAGATTGTAGCGCTAGTGATAATGTACAATTTTGATTAAAAAAAAGGTATCTTATCACCTCTACAAATACTAATACATTCCAGTATTTACAAGTTCAACTTCTTCTCACCTCTTAAAACAGTTATAAATATAAGTACAGATGGAATCAATAATGTATGGTTGATCTAATTGCATGAGAAATATGAATTTTTTTCCGTGGTATTCAAGTATTGGAAATAGGGAACATATCTTGTATATTTTCAAAGAGGACGTTTCTTTTGTTGTTGTATAAAGTACACTAAACAATAAAGTGACACTCATCCTCTATCTTATTCAAGTTACAGTATTGGCAAATTCTTTGTTCCAGAGGAATGCGGTTATGTCGGCCTTCTGGCTTATAATGAATCATACTGGTAAACAGCTTCATAGCGGGCTTCAAGTTTATTAATAGTCAAAAAGATAATGGTTCTTTGGACCAGATAAAGCCCAGGTTATCAATAAGTTTGGTTATCAAAAAGTTTGTTGTTATTTTGTGGGCCTTTCTGCTTTTCAACGCCTGGCTCTATAGTACAAAAATTGCTTGTATTTGCATTACTCCAGGACCCCAAATTTTACATATCAATACCCTCCGTGTTGGCAAACTTTCCTGGTTGATTTTGAAGAGTAGAAGGCCTGTGGTATATATTTTGATGTGATACTGATAGCCATTCTGGAATGGTAGCTTTATTCTGGCTATCAGTATCAGCCTTCAAACCCATCATCAGGAACTTTTTGTCTGAAACCAAGATAAAAGCCCCTTGCTTAAACAAGAGACCTAAGGTAGCCAAGACAAGAGTAAAAGATTACCAATTGAAAGGCAAATAGTAAAAAATTATATCTATTCCAAGGTTGCTGTAAAACCTAGGTTAGGTCAGTGCCGCCTCAGATCAGAGAATTCTAAACTCCTTGGTGATCTACAAGGTAGTTAAACCTCTTTGGGTAAACTTTAGTCTTCTATGCAGTGTTAAATACTGACCTGTTCTATACACCAGTGGAGGCACTGAATAAGGCAGCTACCATTCACTTCAGTCTCTAATTACCTGTCATTATAAATCAATACACGCATTGTTGTTGCTGGCTTTAAACACCTTCATGTAGGTGCAAAGGAGATTATATAATGACTTCTCTAAAGATAGGTGAGAAAGGGGAGGGGAGGTGATAATGTCACACTCTTGTGATAAAAAGGCCTTTGTCCCAATCTCAAGGATTTTAGAGCATGTAAAGAGTTCCAGATGAGGACAGGGTGTTGTTCTGATTGATCAATGTTCTGTGATCTGATCTGGTGACGGTTGATTATTATTTTCTATTGGGCACTTAGAACTTCATTAAACACAGCTGTCCAGTAGGTATCAAAAACCTAATAAATAAGATTCATTTAGCACCAGTGTTTAATGAATTTCTAGGTGTCCACGCACCCGGCTCGGGACACTTCTAATATTGTGTTACAGTGTCATAACCAACATAAAATATGACTGGTGAATGCCACCTGGCTATATGCTAATAAAGGATCAATGTTTTACCCTGAGGGGTGCATCATGAGATAAAGCCGCCAGTGGTTGGTTTCTATAACCCAAACACCAGCTATCAGCATGGCAAACAAGGCGGTTCATGTCATCTACTTTTCCACCAACTGAATGTATCATTTGATTTACTACAGTTTAGAATTCAGTAAATAGTTACTGGAAGTTCCGAAAATAATTTCATCAGGTTGGCACTGATAATAGGATAAAGGTTTTTACACAACATGTAACTAAAAGTACTGTACTTTCATTGTACAGTACTTTTCTTATGGACTCCAATGATTATCCTATTAGGGCACCCTACCCTTACAGTACATGTGCAATTTACAATAATTGAATTTATACTTTTAAGGGAAGCTTAGGCCTGTCATGAAATTTATGAATTTTGTGTTTATGTTCCTGACTTGCACCTACATGTACATCTACAATCAAATTGGCTTAGATACTAATAAACCCTAAGTGGTGATGTTAAAGAATTAAAGAAAAAAATGAAAGAAGTAACCATGCCCAAGCTTCTGTACTTCTGAAAAATATGAGTAGCCATTGAAGGAAATGCATTTTCTTGAAGTGAAGTTCATTCATAGGTCAGTTATTTCTAATGCCAGGCATCTCCAGCAACAGTCAATAAAACTAGGAAAACAAAACAATAAAAAATGCCTCCATTATATATCTGTTTTATATACATAGTTAAAGTCAAGTCTGAAACATCTAATGAAATCTAATGCATTGTTTAACAGTTTCAAAACAAAATTAAATGCATAAAGAATGCTTCCTGTCATTGTCAAGGCCATTCCTGCAGAAATTCCTGCAGGAAACATTCTTCCTGCAAGAATTTACCTTTCTCCTGCAGGAATTTCTGCAGGAATGCCTGCAGCATTCCTGCAGGAAAAACGCTTCCTGCAGGAATTCCTGCAGGAAAAACGCTTCCTGCAGGAATTCCTGCAGGAATTCCTGCAGGAAGAAAATTTTCAAAATGAATATTCATGAAAGTTATTATCATATTTCACAACTGTACATCATACTTGTCAATCATATGTAAAGACTTTGCACCAAGTGCTTTTATATTGAAAATATTAGCACATTTCAAAATGGGAAAAACGGAATTCCAATCTTAAGATGGAGCTTCTTACAATATACTACCAATCAGCACATACAGCGTAGCCTGGGTACCATCCTACACTACAGCATTCTTCCACACACAGACATGGATGGCCCTAGGCTACACAAAGCAGTCAACTATGTCACTCTTGTTTGTCATCTATCTAAAGGTTGGAATAAAAACAAAGTTCACTTGACATTCTAGCCACAGAAGTGGCCCTTGCACATATAGCCAGAAGTGACAATGAATAA
Organism: Branchiostoma floridae x Branchiostoma belcheri; assembly: GCA_019207045.1. NCBI lineage: Eukaryota > Metazoa > Chordata > Leptocardii > Amphioxiformes > Branchiostomatidae > Branchiostoma > Branchiostoma floridae x Branchiostoma belcheri. Next base: position 819,469 of record CM033038.1, on the reverse strand, counting down.
TAGATCACTTATCACTACTTTCTGATCTTCTATTTAACCTTCCCCCAGCTTCCTAACCCTACAGCTAATACAGATTTAGCACAAAACAGCTACCTTGGTGGGGAGAAGGTTAAATGGAGGCTGAGAAACATGTGAGACATTTGAAAGTTACCATTATGAAGTTAGGCCAGGCAAAGTTGATGGTGATGGATGACATCCTGGGAAACATCAAATTTGATGCAAATTAAGCAAAAGATACAAGGTAACTTTATTGGAATTTAAAAAATGTGGGGTTAAATTTGAATGATTACTTCCCCACAACTTTTTGGAGAAAAAAATCATTATTCTTTTGTTACCATACAAGTCATACAAAAGTCTCACAGAAGTTTCAACTAGTGCCATTTGTAAGTAAATCTAGTGAAATGAGCGCTTGTCTTCGGCACACAAAAATTATAAGTCGATGCACACATATTGATGTCATCCATTGAATCATATTTGCCTGGCCTAAGCTTAAGTTAGAAACATCAGTGTTGATCCGAACCAGACTTACCGAGTGAGTTAAGGTGGGTGCAGGCATCACAAAGCAAGCAGCATCCGCAGCAAAGCACCATCCGGTGATCAAAGCACAGATTCTCATTAGTTCATTGGCATTTCTACAGCTAGAAATCATCTCGTTGACATGTCAATCAAAGCAAATTAATGAAAAAAATGAAGAAAAAAAAACAGACCTTCGGACTCAATCTGTGCATTAAATGTTTTTCATAGTTTATGAACCAACAATCTTACAGAATCAAAATTATACCTCTTTTCCAAAAGCATACTTTGAGGCAATAATAGAGGGTACCAATTCAAGAACATACAACATACAACATGCATGCAAATGTACTTTAAACATCACAAATACAGCAAATATTATTTGCATGCAATCTGAACACCTTGCAGGTTTTCACAGAACCTTCACCCATACTGATACTGAATCAGAAAAGAAAAATCTGCCAATGTGTCACCAGTGGAAAATGATGGCCAAAAATCTTTTCAAAATCATTCCTTTTTGCGTCAGACCCTAACCATAATGCCTCTAAATGTGGCCAATTTGGCAGCCAACGTGACAGCAGAGCATGCAGTACGTTAGTGGGATGCCAGGGGGCGTACCTTATCCAGGGCCTCCATCTGTGAGCTCAGACTGAGCCAGGACATCCGCAGGTGCACCTGGCCTGTCGTCGCATCCTCCAACGGCAACCACTAAACAAACAAACAAACATTACATCTGTAAGCTGAGTGAGTCAGCAACAAGAGTGATTAACCGAACGTTTCATCATCATCATCCGGGCGTGCTGGTTGCAGGGATGGACATGACTCTTTCACAAGGTAACTTAAACAGAAAAGACAAAAATATGAGTCAAGATAATCTTTCAAATTAATACATTCAAGACAGACATATTGGCAGCACAGAAGGTAATTCATTTCATGCCTGGGCTGCCATAATGTTCCGTATGGGTGATAACAGAGCATTCCGCATCACCCTAGATCTGAGCCCTCCCGTGGGTCAGGCTTGAACCTTGGATGAGGCGGAATACACTGTGTTGAATTTTGTATAGTATTACATAATATATTACTCACCATATCACTGAACCCCATCTTCACCACTTCTGAAATGCTGACCGCAGCACTGGGAACAAAATAAAGAATCAGCAAGTTACCAAACAACATAAAAAAAGGATCTCTGCAAAACTGTTTTGGGCCATGTGCACATGCATTTGCATATTGCAGTGTAACCTCAATGCAAAAATCATGCCTAATTACACTGGTCATGTAAACCCGCCGTAATGCACAAAGCAAAACAAAAGACTATACTTATTAGTCAAGTATAGAGTAGTTCTTACTTCCCCAGTGGGTCGTCCTTGCTGCCAGGGTCCTCATCAAACATGTTCACCTGCATGGTCTGTCCCTCCAACTGGTCAACTACAGCCTGGGGAGGGAAGAACATACAGTATCAGTTATCCATCAAACATGTTCACCTGCATGGTCTGTCCCTCCAACTGGTCAACTACTGCCTGGGGAGGGAAGAACATACAGTATCAGTTATCCATCAAACATGTTCACCTGCATGGTCTGTCCCTCCAACTGGTCTACTACTGCCTGGGGAGGGAAGAACATACAGTATCAGTTATCCATCAAACATGTTCACCTGCATGGTCTGTCCCTCCAACTGGTCTACTACTGCCTGGGGAGGGAAGAACATACAGTATCAGTTATCCATCAAACATGTTCACCTGCATGGTCTGTCCCTCCAACTGGTCAACTACTGCCTGGAAAGGGAAGAACATACAGTATCAGTTATCCATCAAACATGTTCACCTGCATGGTCTGTCCCTCCAACTGGTCTACTACTGCCTGGAGAGGGAAGAACATACAGTATCAGTTATCCATCGAACATGTTCACCTGCATGGTCTGTCCCTCCAGCTGGTCTACTACAGCCTGGAGAGGGAAGAACATACAGTATCATCATCAGTTATCCATCAAACATGTTCACCTGCATGGTCTGTCCCTCCAACTGGTCTACTACTGCCTGGAGAGGGAAGAACATACAGTATCATCATCAGTTATCCATCAAACATGTTCACCTGCATGGTCTGTCCCTCCAGCTGGTCTACTACTGCCTGGAGAGGGAAGAACATACAGCATCATCATCAGTTATCCATCAAACATGTTCACCTGCATGGTCTGTCCCTCCAACTGGTCTACTACTGCCTGGAGAGGGAAGAACATACAGTATCAGTTATCCATCAAACATGTTCACCTGCATGGTCTGTCCTTCCAACTGGTCTACTACTGCCTGGAGAGGGAAGAACATACAGCATCATCATCAGTTATCCATCAAACATGTTCACCTGCATGGTCTGTCCCTCCAACTGGTCTACTACTGCCTGGAGAGGGAAGAACATACAGTATCAGTTATCCATCAAACATGTTCACCTGCATGGTCTGTCCCTCCAACTGGTCTACTACTGCCTGGAGAGGGAAGAACATACAGCATCATCATCAGTTATCCATCAAACATGTTCACCTGCATGGTCTGTCCCTCCAACTGGTCTACTACTGCCTGGAGAGGGAAGAACATACAGTATCAGTTATCCATCAAACATGTTCACCTGCATGGTCTGTCCTTCCAACTGGTCAACTACTGCCTGGAGAGGGAAGAACATACAGTATCATCATCAGTTATCCATCAAACATGTTCACCTGCATGGTCTGTCCCTCCAACTGGTCTACTACTGCCTGGAGAGGGAAGAACATACAGTATCATCATCAGTTATCCATCAAACATGTTCACCTGCATGGTCTGTCCCTCCAGCTGGTCTACTACTGCCTGGAGAGGGAAGAACATACAGTATCATCATCAGTTATCCATCAAACATGTTCACCTGCATGGTCTGTCCCTCCAACTGGTCTACTACTGCCTGGAGAGGGAAGAACATACAGTATCAGTTATCCATCAAACATGTTCACCTGCATGGTCTGTCCCTCCAACTGGTCTACTACTGCCTGGAGAGGGAAGAACATACAGTATCAGTTATCCATCAAACATGTTCACCTGCATGGTCTGTCCCTCCAACTGGTCTACTACTGCCTGGAGAGGGAAGAACATACAGTATCATCATCAGTTATCCATCAAACATGTTCACCTGCATGGTCTGTCCCTCCAGCTGGTCTACTACAGCCTGGAGAGGGAAGAACATACAGTATCATCATCAGTTATCCATCAAACATGTTCACCTGCATGGTCTGTCCCTCCAACTGGTCTACTACAGCCTGGAGAGGGAAGAACATACAGTATCAGTTATCCATCAAACATGTTCACCTGCATGGTCTGTCCCTCCAGCTGGTCTACTACAGCCTGGAGAGGGAAGAATAACACAGTATCAGTTATCCATCAAACATGTTCACCTGCATGGTCTGTCCCTCCAACTGGTCAACTACTGCCTGGAGAGGGAAGAACATACAGTATCATCATCAGTTATCCATCAAACATGTTCACCTGCATGGTCTGTCCCTCCAACTGGTCTACTACAGCCTGGAGAGGGAAGAACATACAGTATCATCATCAGTTATCCATCAAACATGTTCACCTGCATGGTCTGTCCCTCCAGCTGGTCTACTACAGCCTGGAGAGGGAAGAACATACAGTATCATCATCAGTTATCCATCAAACATGTTCACCTGCATGGTCTGTCCCTCCAACTGGTCTACTACAGCCTGGAGAGGGAAGAATAACACAGTATCAGTTATCCATCAAACATGTTCACCTGCATGGTCTGTCCCTCCAACTGGTCAACTACTGCCTGGAGAGGGAAGAATAACACAGTATCAGTTATCCATCAAACATGTTCACCTGCATGGTCTGTCCCTCCAACTGGTCTACTACTGCCTGGGGAGGGAAGAACATACAGCATCATGAAAGGACACTTTGTGACTATGTTTTTCCCCATGATTTACAGAATGGGTGATGCCTATGCTAGGTCACAAAGCAGTACAGACAGAAAACAGGCAAGTCTCTACCCAGGCAGGTTCACAGCTGCAGAGTCTTAGACATCCAGGTGAGATTTAGACTAGTATCATGTTCAACTCAATGTATTTTGCCATTCATAAAATCATGATCATGTACTACTGTATACACAGAGACCAATAGAGTAGAACAAGCCTAAGGATAAAAACAATTTGAGTTTGAAATCACAATCATGTAATTTTTATTTTATGTCTGAAAAATATATCAAAACCAACAATTATTATTCACTCCTTTCTCAGAATTAATCAATGAAAAACATCGACATGACCAGACTAGCAAAGAAGCTTCAAGACTTTGAGTTGCACCTCGAGATTCAAGATGACCATGAAGTCATTTCAGCTTATGTGCATGTACTAAAACTGGTTAGAGAAAACACCGGACAAGTGGCTAATTCTAGGAACTATGAGGTAGAAGATGTCAAAATTCTTGCAGAACATAAAGAACTCATTTTCACCCATGCACTGAGAGAAGCTATAAGTGACGTAGATAAGTCTACAGAAGCAGAAGCATTGAATAGTCTTGGAGACCTGCATCTTAAGAAAGGCATGCTCAGTATAGATTCAGCAGAGTTTGACAAGGCTGCTGCCTTGTATGCTGCTGCCCTACTGCACTGCACAGATCCAGACAAGGGACAAACACTTAAAAATGAACTGGAACACTCAAAACACTGCAGAGAATTGCTACAGGGGTTCACTCCACAAAAGGAATCGCCTGACTTCTCAAGTTCTGCTGACAGTAATGTATTAAGGGTGGCAAAAATCTGCGACAAGTTAGACAGAAATATTATAGAAAATTCACATTGTTCCATTGAACGAGCTTACACAGAAATGTTGGTGACAGCAATTGGGACTCACGACACATACTTGGAGGTTGAAACTCTAAAATGTCTTGGTGATTTCTACCTTGAGAAAGGCAAGAAAAAGTGGTGTGAATATCAGTACACCATATTCTTTAAAGCATTAGCCATGTATAACAGAGCCTTCCGAAGATGTGAGGATACTGAAATGAAACAGACCCTGATGCATCGTATCAAGTACACGGAGCAATGCCTCTTGCCAGTCATGGACAAGGTTATTGCATTAGGGAGAAGGGTGAGTAATTTTACACAATTTTATACAACTATGCAACTTCACATATGATGAAAGCAAATGATTGATTGATTGATTCATTGATTGATTGATTGATTGATTATGGCATGACAATATTAATATATCAATGACCTTTCCACCAATCACATAAGGGATGACAACTGCAGGACATTATTAGTCATTGCGATCACCCAGAAAATATGATTGAATGTGTAAAATCTTGCATATCATACAATGAATTATGATACTCCTTCTTTAAGAAAAGACCAACACTTTCTATAACTAGAAAACATTTCCTCATGACCCTTGACATGCATATATTCTTACTCTTAACGGTTATTCTGCAGCGCCAATTGCAGAACTTCCTTCAAGCTGACAATACTCAAGACAGTAAGCTCCATCCTGACAAAGCAAGGTGTGAAAATTCATCTTTTGACTTTTATGTTTACTTAGTTGATAACAATGGACAGAAGGATGATTTGGACCTTGTTTGATCATGTTTATCACTTAAGATGACATTAAGAATTACATGTATGTACTACCCAGAGCTGGTGGAATTATGAGTACTAGATGTTACCTGAAGTCCACTAACTTTGCATACTATTATTTAAGATTTTTGTACACCATGACAGAATGATAATTAAGAAAATGTTTTATTTTCATATCCAGTCAGTATAGCTATCACCTTAAGGAGGGTGACTCCTCCCTTGCTAGGGCAGACCTGGACTCAGCTGAGAAGCACTTTGCAACAGCACTAAAGACTGTACATAAAAATGGTAAGTAAAGAATCATCCTCCGACGTGAGCCGAGGTCGAATGTTGGGGAGCTGCATCAGGCACTGGGTTGGAGTCTGCTGCAGGAGCGAAGAACTCGGCAGATCTGCATTATGGTGTACAAATGCCTTCATGGCCTAGCACCCAACTACCTACTCAACACATTTCGTTTCAATAACCAAATCCACAGTCATAACACCAGACAAGCACAACTCCTACATAAACCTAACTACACTTCAAGAGCAGGTCAACGCACATTTGCATATAGGGCAGCTGAAATATATAATACACTTGAACCCGAGACAAAACAAGCAACTACTCTTAAAGCCTTCAAACAGTCGCTGATATCATAACACTGACATCTGACCTCTGATCCCAATGACTGTTCAATTACCTTATGATTTTTGTGATCTTGAGTTGTTATTAGTAAGTTGCGTATATGATTTACTGATCCGAATTGGATTATTCTTTCTTATGTTCAGTCCGATTGATCAGGACAAATGGCACTGACATCTGACCTCTGACTGCAATGACCTTATGAGTTTGTGATCTTGAGTTCTTTTTGTTATTAAGTATGAGTTGTTATTCTTTTGAGTGTTCCTAAGTTGCTAGTATGATTTACAAATCCGAATCGGATTATTGCTTTGTTATGTTCAATCCTATGTTAGTAGTTATTTTTTGTACTTTGAGTTATTATTATTGTTATAGGGCTCCCTTGGAAATCAGTTACTACGTTAACTGAAGGGACTACCCTAAAGATCAATAAATAAAAAAATAAATAAAAAAGAATCAGGTACCAAATTTTGAGGGCATTTCAGCAGAGTTTCTTGCCCAACTTCCTTTTCTTGTCCAGATGACAACAATGTGCTAAACCTGACATGAAGTTTTTCTCTCCAGACCCCACAGCCCAGCAGTACCAGAGAGAGGTGGAGCCCCTGTGCAAGTTGGGGGATGTCTACAGTAAGCGAGGTCAGCAGACAGGAGACGGGGGAGACTTTGTCAAAGCAGCAGCACTCTACAATGCAGCAATAGCCAGGTCAGAGGATCAAGTCCTCAATGGTAACATAGAAACAGCTATTAGAGAAGTAGAGAATTCATTTCTCAACTGTGTCTTACACATACGTTGTAAGACAAGTAAAGATGACACAGAAAGACACAAGAAACAGCTGAAGGAGATGCGGGACCAGATCAAGCTGGAGATGGAAACCATTGACCAGCAGCTGGATCCCTATGTACATGATGAGGATGACCCATGTGTCAAAGAGATAGAGGCAAAACGAGCTCAGGCTGTCAGGCACTTGTTTGAGAACATTGCACAACAAAGGAAGGAGTTCATCAGCCTGCTTGTAGAAGAGTGTATTGGGTTAATGGGTCCCCCTCCCTGTAAGTATGCCATGATAGGTTTGGGTTCACAGGCCACAGGACTGGTAACTCCATACTCAGACCTGGAGTTTGCCATCTTGGTAGAAGAAGAAAGTGAAGAATGTCTTGTGTATTTACGCAACCTCACCCACTATCTACACCTCAAGGTGGTCAACTTGGGAGAAACCATTCTCCCAACACTGGGGATAAAATCCCTCAACAACTTCTACTCTGAGAGCCCCCTTGACAACTGGTACTATGACTCTGTTACACCTCGTGGGTTTGCATTTGATGGGTCCATGCCAAAGGCAAGCAAGACCCCACTCGGCAGGCAGGGAACTGTGGACGATCCAACCAGTGAGCTCATCTGCACCCCAGAAAACATGGCTTCAAAACTACAACAGGATGTCACATTGTACCTGAAGGAGGGATATCACCTTGCCACTATCTTAAGAAACTCATGCCTGATAGCAGGGGACCAGGATTTGATTGACACATACATGGCCATCACAGGGAAGATACTGCAAGATGATGGTGGTAAAATGGGTCAACAACTGGCAGAGGAGACACTGAATGAAAACACTAAGAGATACTTGAGTGAGCAGACAATTACAGACTCACTTATGGATGTCAAGAAACAAATCTACCGCTTCCCAACTGTAGCAGTGGACTACTTGGCACTGTCTTCAGGCATCATACCTACCACAGTTTGGAAGACAATAGAAGAAATGAAAAACCAACAAGTGATCAGTCCCAACAATGCACACCACCTGACAGTGCTTACCAGCATCTCAGCAGAACTCAGGCTCAGAACCTACATTGCAAATGGTGGACAGAAGGAAAACCTGTCAGCTTTGGTCTCCATGGAAACAGCACAGCATGGACAGCAATCATCAACACAGACCAATGACAACATGCCAACAAATGCACTGAAACCTGTTTTCCATTTACCAAATGAGAAATTGCTTTTTAGATACTTCTTTTCGGCATTCCCACTTCAAAGCATATTGTTTGAACATTCTGGAGAAAGGTCAAAAGTGCATACGTTCTCTAATTTTTATGATAGTTCTTCCTATGTTCAAGGAATGATGTATGCTGGGTTATGCAAGTTCAGGCTTGCCAGCAAATATTTCCACAAGGCATTAAAGGAATATAGCATTAAAGATACAAAGATTCAAAAAGCAAAGCTGTTCAAAAATCTTGGTGATGCTTTGCATAATTTGGGTGATAACCAAAAAGCCATCAGCTACTATGAACAGGCATTAAAGACATATAGGGTAATCTATGGTCAGACAAAGTCAAATCGTCTCATTGCTAACACTCTCTCTGGTCTTGGGATAGCCTGGACTGACCTATCTAACTACAGAAAGGCACTGGGCTACTTTGAACAAGAGCTGCAGATGAACAGGAGTATCTATAGTCAGACTAGAGCACATCCTTACCTCGCAAGCTCACTCAACAACATGGGAATAACTTGGCGTTGCCTTGGAGACTGCAGAAAAGCAATCATCTACCTAGAACAGGCACTGCAGGTGGAATGGAGTACTTATATGTCTTGTCGTACAAGAGAACATCTTGTAAAGATAGCAATGTTCCTTGGTAACCTAGGATCAACCTGTGGTGATTTACGTGATCACAGAAAAACAATCAGCTATCAAGAAAAGGCCCTGCAGATATACAGGCAAATCTATGGACAAACTACAGCACATCTTACCATTGCTAGATCGTTTAACTCAATTGGGTGGGCGTGTATTGAGCTGGGAGATCACAAAAAAGCCATCAGCTACCTTGAAAAGGCACTGCAGATGTACAGGAGTATCTATGGTCAGGGTGTCACACATCCCTACATTGCCAGTGCACTCAACAACCTGGGAGGAGCCTGGTACCACCTTGGTGATTACAGGAAAGCAACCATTTACTACGAACAAGCACTACAGATTCACAAGAGTATCTATGGTGAAAACATAGCACATATTGATCGTGTCAGCTTCACCAAAAATCTGGGGTGTATGTGTTGTCTTCTTGGTAATACCAAGAAAGCAATACGTCTCTTGAAAGAGGCCTATGTCATGGCAAGGAAGATTCATCCTCAGGGCAAATGTCTAAAGTTGGTAAAAGAAATTGAACTTTTGCTTAACCTTCTCAATGCATCATATCCTTGAGACAGAAGTAGGATTTCATGTTGTTGTATGTGTACATACTCTTGTAAATGAGTTAATCAGATCATAAGCTAGTGTATATGACTTGTATATGTGTATTTATGTCATACCTGTGACGCAAAAACGTTCGATATGGGTGTTCCCACCCATGTCCAGTATCAGGGTGAAGTGCACGAAGTTGTCCTAAGTTAAGTTAGATGGCAGAAGTTGTCCAAAGTTGTCCAAAGTTGTCCGAAGTTATGACGTCATCCTAACTTTGGACAGTCAGTCGGGTGGTGTACGAAGTTGTCCAAAGTTGTCCGAAGTTGTCCGAAGTTATGACGTCATCCTACAGCCTGGGAAATCTACAAGCCTTAGGATAGAGAAATGAGGCAAGGCGCTACTCTTGGTGATTACAGATTCTTGCCACGACTACGTCCGCACATTGATTGACAGGTATCTAGGGAAGGTCCTTGAGGGCGGAAACCACAGTAGTCCTGATATTGTTCACGCTGTTTCACGGAAGCAGGCGAAGATGGCGGAATTATTTTTACGACACAACAAAAAGGTGAGAGGCATAGGGGACTAAATGTCAGTCATCGTAGCTGCTATCTAAACCAGCGGCACACTGCCTTGTACAAGGCAACGGAACTAGGAAGTTTACATTGTATGCGCATGTTCTCTTGTGGTACGGGGCGGATCCAACCGTTTGTGTAATGCCAACGATGCCACGCCCCTGGATGTATGTCTATGTGGCCCATCTGTAGTAGGCCTAAGAATACCTGACGTGGATTTGCGGGAATGAAACGGTTGAAGAAAAGTTGCTGTAATATATAGTTTAAGTGCACTGGATTCAGGTACATTTTATGCATATGCATTTATTTAGGGGGGAATGTGGTTAAAGGAGTGAAAATAAATTAAGCTTTTTAAAAATTATGAGCATTGATTGTTATTGGTTTATTTGCATCTATTTTTTATTCGTGTATGTGCGTGTATGTTGTGTGTTGTATTTATTTACGTTTCAAGCTTTCGATAACTAGCAGTATGTACATTTAGTAATTTTGGACAACTTGACTAACATACCTTAGCCACTATCCGAGGTAAAATGACATCACCCAACTTTGCACAACTTTGGACAACTTCGTACACATGGCACCCTAGCCTGCCTACTGTCCGAAGTTAGATGACGTCACGTAACTTTGGACAACTTCGGACAACTTTGGACAACTTCGGACACATGGCACCCTACCCTGCCTACTGTACGAAGTTAGATGACGTCACGTAACTTTGGACAACTTCGGACAACTTTGGACAACTTCGGACACATGGCACCCTACCCTGCCTACTGTAGTAGTAGTAAATGGTTTATTATTGGTAAAAACTTCGGCCTTGCAGTAGAAACTGAATTGCGCCGACTCATACAGTAAAACTTGCGCCACAATCAATATTACATATAACTGTTCACATAATTACGATATTTACAAATGCCATCTACACATTGACGATTACAATTATATACATATGATAATATCGGACTACAAAAGGTATCACAATTACAATTCATGTTCGTACTGGTCGTGATTAAGTTTGCTGTCCAATGCAAATTGCAAATCAGTTCTTTAGGTCAGGAGTTTAGCCAGTGTAGGCTTGGCGCTCGTCGTGTAACGCCTAGTGCCCCTGGGTTGGGGGTACAGACATGAGCTTCTGAGTTGTCTGCCATGCTGTTCTCCTCGAGTTGGAGGCAACCATGAACCGAAGCGTGGCGACTGTTGGACTTTCTTGGCAAAGTTCAGGCAGAGGTCGTGTCTGCGATCAGAAAGTGGTTGTAGAGTCAATGATCGCAAGGCGTCAGGATATGAAACGTACTGCCGACCCAACATAATCCTACAGGCACGTTTCTGAACGCGTTCAAGCCGGTTGATTTGCTTGTTGTTGAGGGCGGCATTCCAAACTGGAGCTGCGTACTCAAGCAACGGTCGAACGTACCCGCAGTAGATGGCATTGAGGTCAGCTGTTGGAAGGCCGGCCCGTCGCAGTCGGCACAGTAGAAACAGCCGTCTGCTCCCCTTTGTCACCATACTGTCCACTTGTGCATCCCACCCAAGGTCCGACTGAATCTGGAGACCAAGTAGTCTTGCTTGTGTCACCACGGTGAGCACCTTACCTCCCAGTGTAAGGACTGGGGCTGGTGGGGGTCGACGCATGAAGCAAATCTGCATAACTAGACACTTTTTGGGGTTCAGCAGCATGTGGTTTCTGTCAGACCAGTTCTGCAAGCTGTCTAACTCATCCTGCATGGATGAAAGTGCGTCAATCGGACGGTTTTCTCCCAGGTTGAGGTCATCGACGTACTTCCAGTACTCGCTGTTCGGTGTCCCAGCATCGTTGATCATGGCCAAGAAGATCAGAGGTCCCAGCAAAGTTCCTTGAGCCACCCCACAGGTGAGTGACTCCCAGTGTGACAGTGCATGCTGGTAACGGACCCGCTGTCTACGGCACGATACAAAACTGCACACCCACGAGAGAAGAGAGGGCCGTGCACCCATCTGTGCGAGTTTTGTGATGGCTGTCGTGTGGCACACTCTATCGAATGCCTTGCTAAAATCGGTCAGTACAAGGCTACTGACGGATTGCTTCCTCTCTGCACCCTTGTAGAAGAAGTCCAGGATCTCTATCAGACAGTGGGTAGTGGAGATGCCTTTGAGGTTCCCGAACTGCCTGGTGTCTACCTCCGGTAAGATGTCGCGGAGAAGCCACGAGAGGACGAAACCCTCCACTACTTTAGCAAACTGTGATGTTAGTGACACAGGTCTGATTTTGTCCAAGTCTGCTGGTTGTTCTTTCGGGACGGGGATAACGATCGCATCCCGCCACTCAGGTGGTACTCTGCCCTGTCGTAGGGATGCGTTGGTGATGTCGGTTAGCGGGGTGGCAAGTTCACACGCAAACTCCTTGATGAGGGTAGGCGGGATGGCATCAGGACCTGGAGCCTTGGTCACCTTAACCCTTTTCAGACGGTGGTACATCTGCCATGGGTCAATCTGCGGCGGTGGAGTGGCTGGCAGGAATGCTGGGAGCTGGTCCCAGTCAAGCGGAGGCAGAGCCTGGCAGATGGTAGCTAGGTGGTTGTTAATGGCCCCAGCGATGGCGCTCATGTCAGTCGGATCCACGCCTGGCACATGAACTGTGGGAGTTGGTTTGGAGAGATTTGCTAGGCGTCGTACCTGTTTGTGCCACTCGGCCGGGTCTAATCTCTTCAGCGTCTCCACATGGTCTCTGTAATACTCTTTCTTAGCACGTTTGCGATCTCTGTCAACCTTGTTCCTTAGGAAACGGTAAAGTGTCATGTGACCTTTGTTGTGTGCCTGTTGTCTCCTGTGGATCAGGTTTTTCAGCAAGGCCGACATCCAAGGTTTGTCCTTGTGGTGAAGTGAACATTGTCTTAGCGGGAAGTGCTTCTCTATAGCAGAGTTCAAGGTGTGGTAGAATGCCACAGTTTTGTCCTCAACTGTGTCGCTTTGTAGTACTTCACTCCAGGTGTGTGATGTTATCCACTGGCCGAACGCCCGTATTCTGGAGTCTGGGAGAGGACGAACGACGACCTGCTTAGTCTTGTTTGGCATCTGTGACCTGACTCTTGACTTCCACCAGACAGCTTTGTGGTCGCTGGTTCCAATTGGGTTTGTGACCTCAGGAGTTAGGTAGAAGGACTTGAGGTTGGTGACTATAACGTCCAACGTGGCGTCTCCACGGGTAGGGGCACTCACAACCTGCTCCAGTCGGTGAGACCGGACAAGTGGTTGGTAGTCCAGGCGATTGTAGTCACCGGCAAGTATCAATCCTACGTCCGGGTTAAGTGTTTTCAGAACGTCCACCGTGTTAATTAGGTGGTCGATGAGGAGTTGTTGGTGTTTCGAGTTGGGCGGGATGTAGGTACCGCACACTGCAATAGTTGGCACCTGACGTGGGAGTCGTTTGGGTCGGACCCATACCCACACACACTCTAGTTCTGGAGGTACCTGGACTTGGGAGATCAGTCTTGCCTGTACGTCCTCGTGGGTGTAGATTGCAACCCCTCCTCCTCTTCGATCCTTTCTGCTTGTAGAGAACAGTGTGTAGTTGTCGATGTTCAGGAATTCACTGGGCATTGCTGTAGAAAACCAGGTCTCCGTCACAATGGCAACGTCAGCCTTGTGCTGCTGAATTGTGAGTTCGAACTCGTCTAACTTGTTCATCAGGGACCGGGCATTGCACATGTATACAGACGGGAGACTTGCTGTGTTCTTTTGTTTCGGCGGAAGCAGACGTACGCTAACGAGGTTACTAGTATCTGCATTCCTGCGTGATTGTTGCTGGTAAGATTTGCATATGAAGGAGCCGGAGGGAGGGCGATGGCCAACAATGGTAGAAATCTTACGTACCATGTTTCTCCCAGCTTTTCTCCCCCGAGGTCTGCTTCTCCGCAGCAATCCATTAGAACGGAGACTGTCCTTGATGGTTTTGCTTGTCCTTGGATCCACAGCTGGCATGGAGCATCGCAGTCTTCTGAGGAAGTCCAGGGAGTAACGGATCACACCAGAGACCGCCATTATCCTTGCTTACACAGTCCGCCTCGGAGATTCACTCTAACTCGTCGATAATCCAGTAAAGCCCAGCATGTTACGTTTTAAGACAGACCTGAGACGTTCACACAACACTTATAACATATATATTGCACATTCCGGAGAAAATAAGTGGTTGAAGACACCACAAAAGCGTTCCTGCAGGGGAGAGGTACAAAACCGCGGCTGCCCCTACAGGAGCGCCACCTACTGTACGAAGTTAGATGACGTCACGTAACTTTGCACAACTTCGGACAACTTCGTACATATGCCAGCCTACCCTGCCTACTGTACGAAGTTAGATGACGTCATCCATTAAATGATTTGACGTCATCTGTGACTCCCGATATAGCCTCAAAGCCAGTAGGAAACGGTTGTAACTTCGTACAACTTTGTACACCTTAACTTCGTGCACTTCACCCTGATACTGGACATAGCTCGGTGTTCCGGACCGGGTGATAACTTTCCGTGCGGCCTGGGCTTATCACACGGGCTCCATTCGAATAAATCGAACTGTTTCGAGTGGGCCGAGTGTGGCACCATCGAACGTTCGAATACCTGATTCGTACGTTGGAACATTACTGTTGCAACACTTTTTGTTCGAGGGCAACAAATTTTTTCAACATCTGGCGCATTTCGCATCAAAACATGGGTTTTCTCAGGTGGGTATGACATAAATGGTGGTTCAAGACCCTTCTGTCGTCGTGCGATCCGACCCGTGGTAATGGACTGGTACCTCTGGCGATACGGAATACACCGTGTTGTATATTATGTATGTGGTCATGATATCAGCCTGCAGCCAATATAGTGTTCACATTTTATTGTTCTTGTCACAATCTGAATAAAGTCAAAGTGAAATCTATATGATTTATATGTTTGAATGTGTATATATTGAATGTGAATTTTCCTTACTGAGAACGACACATCGTCTCTTTCAGAATTTTTGTTTATTAAATAAACATCTTTCTCAGTATCATCAATATATCAACAAATATATGTTGAACTTACGGTTCTTTTAGCATATTAGGCCACACAATTTTAATTGGTTCTCGGAACTACCAGATGACTGTTACCTTGAGACCACACCGAGTATTTGCCATTCCAAGACTAACTTGTAAATAATAAAATGTTCCTACTAATGTTTATACTTCCTGAATATCGAAGGTGTAAATAGACCTTTATGACATGTTTAATTGTTCTAGAACAATAGTTGAAGTCATACTGTAGGTCACCTAAGGTCAGGTCAATCGGCCCTGTAGGATTTAAGGGCGATATGCACAAGGGCAGAATGCACTGGAAAGGTATAATATATTATTAAGTGCAAACTTCACTGTACTTGTGTCATTTATCCTCTAGCCACTGAAGAAGCTGTACATAGCGAAACTAGTTTGGCCGACACGCTGAATAAAGGTTCAAAACTTGAACTATGTGGCTCCAGATGTCTTTCTGAGGGACGACTGCAGTGTGCAAGATGTACGGTAGCTTGAGATATGAATCTACTCTACTATATACTAAATAATAAAATGTTGTTTCCTATGTTCTTACATGTAATACAATGTATGTAGCTATTGTTGGTCACCATTTGCAATAAGTTGTGTAACAGTTGTACATGTGTATCTATTGTTAACTTTGTGCTATATAGTACCAGTGAGACCATAATTATCGTTGATACTGTCTATAGTATGTGGGAAAGCAACTTATTTAGTAGTACATGTGTGTATGCACCTGTTTTGCCCCCTCCCCTTTCACACTGCATGGATTCAAGACTGATAAAGAAGATTTTGAACATTCACAGTAACTTTTGTTGTGATTTCTGAGCATGTTTTCTTTGTTTGTGCGGGGGTCCTAAGCAAGCAAGGCCAAGCCACTTACTCATTATTCAGTTTAATGTCTGTTGTTTCCCGTTAAGACATTCTAATGTATCTTGTCAGACACATAAATTTAATTTACAGTCAGAGTCAATCTTACATCAGTTTCTGTACTGTTCTTTCCAACACTTGATATCATACACACCTCTTACTGTAGCCGAGTCACCAAACACTTTAGTTAATAAGTAACTAAAGCCATACTAAAGGCTGTTTACATTAGGCATTGTGCACCAAAAGTCCCAGCTAGCTGTACGTGGCACATGGGGAAAGTCCCTCCTGATTTAGACTGGGGAAAACCAGAAGTTTTGCAGGTACAGGGTGAAATAGGAGCATTTTCTTGCAGAGAGAAAAAAACAACATCTGAGCCTTCATAACTAAGAGGAGAAACAGGTGGATCTGTAACCAGGCAGGTTCACAGATGTCTCAGAAATCCAGGTGAGATTTACACAAGTTTGTTTGTCCTGACTGTTCAGATACAGGGCCTATACAGGCTAGGGTTTGCTGATAGGATGTGCGAATGTTCCTAATGTCCTACATTATGTAAACTATGCTATTCACAGGGCCCAATGATGAAATGTAATATAAACATATAAGGTAACATTGTGACCATTCGGTCCCTACCATTGTGGTAGGCCTGACATAATGGAAAGTCTCACCTGTGAAAGGAAAAGCCTAGAACTTTCTCTGGTTAGCACAGAACATTTCTCCAGATAAAAGTAAGAGCTGTTACCAGACTGTGTTTAATTTAAGATAGACAAGTCTCTACAAAGGCAGGCTGGGTTTCTGATATCCAGGTGAGATTTAGACTAGTCTGTTTTAGCTAACAGGCTATATGGGATCTGGGATTGATGTTACTTGATATTTGTACTTCACAATGGGAAAATGTTTGCTGCCCAGAGTGCTACATTGTATGTGCACAGTAGATCTAAGACTACCAGTTAGTATTGCACTGTATGCAATTTACATAAAGTTACATGTAATTAAGTTCATGTCCACAAGACAATCAGAACGAGGCTTCTACAAAGACTTAGACAAGGATTTTGGTTTGAGGACAGATTATGAATAGACTCTAACATTGTGCTTGCCAATGGATTATATATATTTGAAGTACATTTTATGTGTGGATTTCAGAGGTTTTTGTTCTTAAGGGATAAATAGTTACATAAAATGACACTACTTCTGAATAAATACATACTGTTACATTACAAATTTAAAGTAAAAAAACACATTTGCCTTCAGATACCAAAACAAACAAATTGTTGATCTTCATTTAAATTAGCTGATGATTACAATGCATTTTTGCAGGAACACAAAAATGTCTGTCTTCAAGTTGACCAGCTTTGCAAACAAGTTCAAAGACTTGGAACAGCGCCTTAAGACAGAACTGAGTCAAGGAGTTGGTTATAGACATGCACTTAGAGATGCCATTGTTTCTATGGATCTCTTCATGGAGTTAGAAGTCCTGAAGAGTCTTGGAGACCTGCATCTTGAGAAAGGCAAGAGGACTAAAGATTCAGCAGAGTTTGACAAGGCTGCTGCCCTGTATGCTGCTGCCCTACTGCGCTGCACAGATCCTGACATGGGACAAACACTGGAACACCGTATCGGCTACATGGAGAAACTCTCCAGACAACTGCTGCAGGGGTACACTCCACAGTATCAGTCACAAGATGACTGGGGTACTGCTGACAGCAATGTCTTAAGGGTGGCAGAGATTTGTGATAAATTGAATAGAAATGTAAAAAAATCCAAGCGATCTTTTGAGGACACGTACACAGAAACATTAGTGACAGCAATTGGGAATGGGGACATGTTATTGGAACTTGAGATGCTAAAATTGCTTGGTGATTTCTACCTCGAGAAAGGTAAGACAACCTCTGATGTATCCAGGTTCTCCAAGGCAGCTACCATGTACAAGAGGGCCCTGACAAGATGTGGGGATCCTGAGACAAAACTGACTCTGGAACATCGCATCAAGTACATGGAGAAGTCGAGAGAAGCTGCAAGTGCAACACTGGTGAGTAAATTTAGTTCCATTTTTTTTATACGGCATATCATCATATCAAGCATATTAGTAATAATAATTTGGTGTGTTTTACTGTCACCTATATATGTCATATGATAAGCATGATTTTTGTTATTGTGCCTTTTTCAAAAAGACTGTGGAGAACAATCTTAAATAATTGACCTTAAAATTCTTTGTAACCAAAGACAATGTAGAGGTAGGGAAATTATGGTATCTGGTGTAAAGTTTTCCAATAAAATGTTGACAAATGTGCCGTACTATGATGCAGAAGTCAGCAGGAAGAGAGGAAAGACTGCTTGAAAACATTACAAGAACTGACATCATGCAAGATCTCCATCTACAATTCCCGAGGTAGGGAAAGTTTTAAAAAAGCATATAATATCTGGCCATTGAATAGCAGAGAAGATTTTGAGAGTACATGTACCATACTGAACTTCTGTTGCTTAAATCCTGCAGGGATGAAAGTTTAACCAAAGCAGAGATGACAAGTATGGCTGATGGAGCAGTTGAAGAAAAGTTCATAGACAAGTGAGTATCATCTAGAGCGTAGACTGTATTATAGTAACTATGTAACATTAGAATTCAGGGCTCAAAATACCACATGCATACGCATGTTTGTGCATGTAAAATTGGTGTGGTGCAAGTACTCTCGGATCAAACTTGTACTGGGGCTTTTATCCACTGTTACCTGACACTAACACACATAAAGAATATCATATGTCCTTTGAAGGTAAAATAAAATAACCCAGCATTAAAAGAATAAGCCTAAATTTGTTCACGATGGTTAGACATCCAGGTAAACAATATCCAAAGACAATTCCAGGTCTACATTGCTAACAGTTCCTATGGAGTTGTCTCATCATTGGAACTATCAAAATATGATTTGCATATGAGTTACATTTACATACAAGTTAGTGACTTTGACATGTTCAACTGTTTTTTCCAGTTAGACCTACTGCACTACAACATGCACCAGTTGTGCAAAAGTGTATTTCAAGCCCTGAAATTACATCAATATCTGGTCCATTGAAATAATCTTTAATGATCATTTCAACAATGCATGAATTTCTATAACTCATACTTTTCTTTCACCTAAGAGAGTACTATATGGAGCATCTTAAGGAAGGTGCCTCCTCCCTTGCAAGATCAGACCTGGACTCAGCAGAGCAGCACTTTGCAGCTGCACTCAAGAAGGTGCATGTGAGAGGTAGGGGAACAACTCAAATAGAACTGTTTGAGCAAAACAAAGATATTTTCAAATTTGCTATTTGTTCTTTTCCTCACATTGTGGCACTATATCGGCATAACTGTTGTTTACCCCACAACCAAGAGGTACTAGGTTAAACTCCCTGACATGCCAACAATGTTGTGCCGTTGGTAAAGGCTCTTAACCGACCCACAGCTGTAAAATGGGTACCTGATTTCGGTTGGGTAGGTAATAGACATGAAAAGAGAGGGATGAACTCCACAGTCACTATGGCCTCAAAGAGCTATTCTACTACCTTTACCTAACTATTTCTGATGGTAAATGACAAACAAAAATATTTCATGCACAACAATTTCATTTTCCCAGACCCCACAGCCCAGCAGTACCAGAGAGAGGTGGAGCCCCTGTGCAAGTTGGGGGATGTCTACAGTAAGCGAGGTCAGCAGACAGGAGACGGGGGAGACTTTGTCAAAGCAGCAGCACTCTACAATGCAGCAATAGCCAGGTCAGAGGATCAAGTCCTCAATGGTAACATAGTCACAGCTATTAGAGAAGTAGAGAAGTTGTTCCTTAATTATATCTTAGGCATTAATTGCAATGTGAGCCAAGATGACACAGAAAAACACAAGAAACAGCTGAAGGAGATGCGGGACCAGATCAAGCTGGAGATGGAAACCATTGACCAGCAGCTGGATCCCTATGTACATGATGAGGATAACCCATGTGTCAGAGAGATAGAGGCAAAACGAGCTCAGGCTGTCAGGTACTTGTTTGAGAACATTGCACAACAAAGGAAGGAGTTCATCAGCCTGCTTGTAGAAGAGTGTATTGGGTTAATGGGTCCCCCTCCCTGTAAGTATGCCCTGATAGGTTTGGGTTCACAAGCCACAGGACTGGTAACTCCATACTCAGACCTGGAGTTTGCCATTTTGGTAGAAGAAGAAAGTGAAGAATGTCTTGGATATTTCCGCAACCTCACCCACTATCTGCACCTCAAGGTGGTTAACCTGGGTGAAACCATTCTCCCGGCACTGGGAATAAAATCCCTCAATAACTTCTACTCTGAGGATCCACTTGACAACTGGTACTATGACTCTGCTACACCACGTGGGTTTGCATTTGATGGCTTCATGCCAAAGGCAAGCAAGACTCCACTGGGCAGGCAGGGAACTAAGAGCGAACCACCCAGTGAACTCATCTGCACCCCAGAAAACATGGCTTCAATACTGGAAAAGGATGTCACATTATACCTGAAGGAAGGATATCACCTTGCAACTATCTTGAGAAACCCATGCCTGATAGCAGGAGACCTGGATTTGATTGATACATACATGGCCTTAACAGTAGAGATACTGCATGCTGATGGGGGTAGAATGGCTCTGCAAATGGCACAGCAGACACAAAAGGAAAACATTAGAAACATCAATGATTTCAAAGTATTTACAGCAAGGCTGATTGATGTTAAGAAAGATATCTATCGCTTCCCAGCTGTTGCAGTGGACTTTTTGGCCCTGTCTTCAGGCATCATACCTACAACCGTTTGGGAGACAATAGAAGAACTAGAAAACCAACAAATTATCAGTCCCAACAATACAAACCACCTGACAGTGCTTACCAGCATCTCAGCAGAACTGAGGCTTAGAACCTACATTGCAAACAGTGGACAGAAGGAAAACCTGTCAGCTTTGGCTTCTATGGAAACAACATCGCAAGGGCAAAGGTTACCTGATTCTGAAGTACCAACTCATGAAGACAAAGTGCAGACTAATAATGAGATAAAAACTGTTTTCAATGTACCAAATGCTAACCAGCTTTTCAGATATTATCATACAGCCTTTTCTTTGCAATATACAATCATGTCTATTTGTTCTGGAGAGAAAATATTTCCAAATGACCTGAGGCTGGTAACTATTGATTGCTATGAAATGTGTGAAAAATGTCCACAATTTAGAGGAATAATGTACCACCAGCTATGCAAATACAGACTAGCTATCAGCTACTATCATGAGGCTCTAAGGAAAGCTGAAGATACAGGTTCCTACAAAGAAAAAATTGACATCTTTAGACATCTTGGAGATGCTTGGCTCCAGGTTGGTGATTACAAGAAAGCAATCAGTTTCTACCAACAAGCACTGCATATTCATAGAAGTATCTATGATGAAAGCACAGCACATCCTGACATTGCCACTTTACTACTCTGCCTGGGATCAGCCAATTATCTGGATGATCCAAAAAAGGCACTAACCTACTATGAACAGGCACTACAGATGTACAGGAGTATCTATGGTGAGACTACAGCACATTTTCAAGTAGCACGCTCACTTAACTGTCTGGGGTCAGCCTGGCATCAGCTAGCTGATTACAAAAAAGCAATGAGCTACCATGAACAGGCACTGCAGATGAAGAGGAGTATCTATGGTCAGACTACAGTGCATCCTGGTATTGCTTCCTCACTCAGCCACATGGGGTCAGCCTGACAAACCTTTGGTGACTACAGGAAAGCAATCAGTTACCATGAACAGGCACTGCAGATGTACTGGAGTTTTTATGGTAAGACAGCAGCACATCCTGATATTGCTTCCTCACTCAGCATCTTGGGCTGTAACTGGCAAAATCTAAGTGATAAGAGAAAAGCATTCAGGTACCATGAACAGGCACTGCAAATGTACAAGAGTATCCATGGTCAGAATACACCACATCCTGACATCGCTGCATCAATCAGCAACATAGGGTCAGCCTGGAGAGATTTTGGTGACTACAGAAAAGCAATCAGCTGTCATGAACAGGTACTGCAGATGGACAAGAGTATCTATGGTCAGACTACAGAACATCCCGACATTGCTGCCTCACTCAATAACCTGGGATTAGCCTGGTATGGCCTGGTTGACTACAGAAAAGCACTCTGCTACCATGAACAGGCACTTACGATGTTCAGGGGTATCTATGGTCAGAATAATGCACATCCTCAAATTGCTGCAACAATCAGTTTTATGGGATCAGCCTGGCACCGTCTTGATAACCCCCAAAAAGCAATCAGCTACCATGAACAGGCACTGCAGATGTACAAGAGAATTCATGGTCAAGAAACATTGCATCCTAACATTGCCAGCTCACTCAACTTTATTGGCAAGGCTTTATTTGACCTTGGCAATCCCACAAGAGCCCTCAGCTATCTTGAACAGGCCCTAGAGATGTGCAGGAGTATCTATGGTAACAGTACAGCACATGACAGCATTGCGACAACATTCAACAACCTGGCATCACTTTTTCAACGTCTTGGTGATCACAGGAAAGCTATCAGCTACATTGAACAGGCACTAGAAATGTACAAGAGTATCTATGGTCAGCAGACCCTACACCCAGACATTGCCAAATCACTCAGCATTGCTGGGAATGCCTGGAGTAACCTAGGAGAACATAGAAAAGCAATCACCTGCCATGAAGAGGCATTACAGATGCACAAGAGTATCCTTGGTCAGAGTACAGTACATCCACACATTGCCGACTCGCTCAACCACCTGGGAGGAGCCTGGGAGGAGTTGCGTGACAGAAAAGCCATCAGCTACTATGAACAGGCACTGCAGATGTACAGACAAATCCATGGTCAGGAAACAGCACATTCTGATATTGCCAGAACACTCAACAACCTGGGGACAGCCTGGAAACATCTGGACATGCCCAGAAAAGCTAAAAGCTACTTTGAACAGGCACTACAGATGTTCAAATGTGTCCATGGTCAGACTACAGAACATCCTGAAATTGCTAGTACACTAAATAATCTGGGGCATGCCTGGAGTGACCTAGCTGACAACAGACAAGCAATCAGCTACTTTGAACAGGCACTGCAGATGTACAGGAGTATCTATGGTCCCAATACAGAACGTTCTGACATTGCCAAGTTACTCTACAATCTGGGCTCAGTTTGGGATAAATTGCACGATTACCGGCAAGCCATCAGTCACTATGAAGAGGCACTACAGATGTTTAGGACAATATACAATGAGAGTACAGGACACCCTATTATAGCCACATCACTATCCAGCCTGGGGTCTGCCTGGTACCACCTGGCTGATTACAGAAAAGCATTCAGCTACTTTGACCAAGAATTACAAATGCAAAAAAGTATCAATGGTCCTAATGTTGCACATCTTGGCATTGCTATGGCACTCAGCAATCTGGCTTCAGCCTTGCAGGGTTTGGGAGAAGAAAGAAAGGCCATCACCTACTTTGAGCAGGCTCTAAAGATGAGACGAAGAATCCATGGTCAGAGTACAGCCCATCCTGACATTATCACATCACTTCAGAAACTTGCAATAGCATGGTTCAAACTGAATGAACATAAGAAAGCAATAAGCTACTTTGAACAGGCACTGCAGATACATAGGAGTATTCATGGTCAGAATACAGCACATCCTGAAATTGCAGAGTCACTTCACTCCTTGGGGTCAGCATGGTCCCATACTGGTGAACTGCGGAAATCAATCAGCTACTACGAACAGGAAGTAGAGATGCTCAGGTGTATCCATGGCCAGAATACAGCACATTTTGACACTGCTGTGTCACTTCACAACCTGGGGGCTATCTGGCACCAATTTGGTGATCAAAGAAAGGCAATCACCTACTATGAAGAGACATTAGACATGCACAAGGGTATCTACGGTCAGACTACAGCACACCCTGACATCGCCCGGTTATTCAGCCACCTGGGAACAGCCTGGAATGAACTGGGTGATTACAGAAAAGCAATCAGCTATTATGAACAGGGATTACAGATGGAGAGGACTATCTATGGCCAGACTACTGCAAATTCTCACATCGCCAACTCACTCAACAACCTGGGGGTTGCTTATAATCGTCTTGGTAATTACAGAACCGCAATCAAGCACTCCAAACAGCTACTGCAGATGTATAGGAGCATCTATGGCGACACTACTATACATCTTGACATTGTAAATACACTGATTAACATAGGCTTTGGCTGTTACTGTGCTGGTAAACAAAGGAGAGCAATTATAAACTTCCAAGAAGCCTTGGCTATGGCAAAGCAGCTTTTTCCTCAGGACAACAGTAACACAATGGTTCAAGGAATTGAAAGTACCCTTGATAGGATCAGTGCAGCACCTGTAGACAATACACTACACTCTCCTCAACATCTAATGGAAATGTCTGGATTGTTTTCCATCACCAAAAGGTTTAACACAAAGAGAATTATACCATCTGTATGACCAAACGTACCAGCACAGCTGTGGGTTGGACCGTCTAAGACTCTAACAGTGGAAGGGTGATCTGACTCATGGCAGGACTGGGACCGAGAGCAATGCGGAATACACTGAACGATTGTATTTTATCTATGTAATACCCACCCGAGAAAAAACACATTTCACTGCAAGATGTGCCTCAAGCTGAGTGTCCGCAAACCAAAAAATTGAAAGAACATCAATTGCAATGTCTGTTTTTTTTTTTTTAATCATTGTAGCTTTATGTCCCATCTAAAGGAGAGCAACTTGCTGTACCATGCACATGCATGACTCCTGAGTGAAAACTGTTTTCTTGTCCTCCTGCTTCTGAGTCAACTATATACTCATGTATGAATGCTACTAGATATTAAGTTTGGTGATACAACCATTCACTTCTGTTTGAGCTGTTCAGTGCATTGGTGATCCTACTAGCCTATGGACAGTCATTGGAACAGGAATAGATTTAGGTCTTCATTATATTCTACTACAACTCAGTAACTTCTGTCTTTCAAATGTTCAAGTGACTTACATATCTGAATTATATCTCCACTTATCAATATTCATACCTTTAATGCAATCATGTAAGTTTCTTTGACAGCAATTAAGCTTTATATCATAGTAGCACAGCTGATGATGACAGGCAAATGTGGACATATGTTTTGGAGAAGGTTTATGATATCAAAATCTGTAGTATACTTGTCCACTTTTGTGAGATTATAATTCAGTATACTGTAGGACAGATGTAGTGTACAATTGTCACACAGGCAGTTTAAGGCCTGTGACACCTGTAGATTCTCAGTCGAGCAGTTATATGGCCATAAATTTTGATGTAACCATCTGTTTTCAACAATTTTTGGCCAGTTAACGTAATTCACCCATATTCAAAATATGATGACAAGAAAATTGTGGATCCTCAATATTTTGGGTTTAAAAAACCATTTTTGGTAAAAAATAGGGATGCTATTAAAATGGGTCTGTGCCCACTATGAAATGATAGTCTAACTGAGTCATATTTTCTGGAGTAATAGATTATATCTCTGTGATATCTAATATGCCCGGGGATCTTGCCGCTATACCTAGGTAAGGCTTCATTTTGGGGCAAAAACAGAATTTTTTGACAATTTTGGGGTATTTTTTGTACAAATATCAATACAGCCACGGAAATATAAGATATTGCAAGAAGGCCTGCTTGATTTCCGAAGGTCTGAGGCTTAATGAACCTAAATCTGCACAAAACTCGTAATAAAACTGGTGCCCTGATGTGGGCAGGGGCCGACGAAACACTACTTACCCTACATGAACTGCGCCCAAGTAAGACATGTTTGACTGTACGTAACATAAACCGATAGTAAAATATGAATGTTTTATGTCTGTATCTGTTAAATCGCTGTTGTATCAATGCGAAATTTCGCAAGCAGTTAGCCTTATAAGGCATCAGTCAACTGCCATACAATCATTTTGGGCTAGAAATATCGATTTATAGCATTATTTTGCTGTTTCCTTGAAGTATGAGCGCCTCTCTGTTTTCCCGCCACTCCACACCCCGGGAGGTCGGAACGCATGTTTGGACTGTACCACTTGCTGCTCTTGCGGGGGTGCCCTTTTGTTAACCGCTTCTAGTTATGTCGATATTTGATAAATACTAGATCAATATCTTTAACACTCAACATTAATAAGTCTTAAAAAGTAGTTAGTGTAACCCATACATCGTAAGTTCCTGTTTTCGCAATGTAATATTAGATACTGACATTGGACCGTTCTAAAAACGCTCCGGCCCGGCGGGGTTACCTAAGGTCACGCAGTGGTTCGAATTTCACGTTCGACCAAAATTGTCACAGGCCTTAAAGTGCCCGTGCATGCTTACTAGTATGTATCAAATCCTATCCAAACTGAGAATGATTAAAAAGACTTACCTCATAGTACTCGTTCCATCTTGGCTCCAGTGTGTTCTCTATTGTCTTGCTCTTGAAGCTCTGAGCCCCAACTGTGAATATGGAGAAAATCAAAATATCATTAAAAACAGGAGCAAAATATCTATGTCAAGTTGTATCATCAACTTTAAGATAAATGAAATACATTGGAAAGGTATTGTATTGTAACAGTTAATTGTGTTTCTGAGTGGCACAGAACATCAACCAGCACTTCTCTGGCTTCTTATATGCTTTTGATAACCCAGGATCCCTCAAAATCTGAAACATGTACAATGTTCATGACTTCTCCAAAGTGTCCCTAAGGATGCTCCCTGACCCCACCATGACCTATGACCCACCTTGCAGGGTGCAGTAGGGGTCAGACTTGCCCTTCTTCATGAACCCCACGTCGGCTCTCATCAGCTCCTTAGCTTCCTTCAGGTGTATCCGCAGGACTCCCTACATAACACAACAACACAATAACAAACATCTTCAGCACCAAGGACAGGGCTCCCTACATAATACACAACACAACCAGCTTCAGGTGTATCCGCAGGACTCCCTAAATAACATAACAACAAAGATGTCTTCAACACTTTCACATATCACGCACAGCATAAGGTGTATCTGCAGTTCCCTAAATAATACAACAAAGTAAGACTTGAGCACCAAGGACAGGGCATCCCTAAACATCACACACAGCTTCAGGTGTATCCGCAGAACTCCCTAAATAATGCAAATAAACGCACAACAACACAAAAAGTGTTCAGCACCAAGGACAAGACCCCTTACTAACACATAACACACACAGCTTCATGTGTATCCACAGGACTCCCTAAATACACAAAAATTAAGGTGTCTTCAGCACCAGGGACAGCCATGTGTTGCCTGTAGAACTCCCTACATAACACAACAACAAATAAAGATGTTTCCAGCACCAAGGACAGGACTTTCTAATTATCACATAACACACACAGCTTCAGGTGTATCCACAGGACTCCCTGCATAACATAACAACAAAGATGTCTTCAGCACCAAGGACAGGACTCCCTAACTAACACATAACACACATAGCTTCAGATGTATCCGCAGGACTCCCTACATAACACACAAAAATGTCTTTGGCATAGATAGGCATGTGCCATCTAAAAACCTCTCTAAATAACACAACACAATAACAGACATCTTCAGCACCAAGGACAGGCATGTGTCCTCTATAGAACTCCCTAAATAACACACACAATAATAAATGACACCTTCAGCACCAAGGACAGGCATGTGTTGTCTATGGAACTCCCTAAATAACAAAACACAATGACACAGAACATCTTTAGCACCAAGGACAGGCATGTGCCGTCTTTAGAACTCCCTAAATAACACAACACAACAACAGACATCTTCAGCACCAAGAACAGGCATGTGTCGTCTATAGAACTCTCTAAATATCACAAAACAATAACAGACATATTCAGCAACAAAAACAGGCATGTATCTTCTACAGAACTCCCTAAATAACACACACAATAACAGACATCTTCAGCACCAAGGACAGACATGTGTCGTCTATAGAACTCTCTAAATATCACAAAACAATAACAGACATATTCAGCAACAAAAACAGGCATGTATCTTCTACAGAACTCCCTAAATAACACACACAATAACAGACATCTTCAGCACCAAGGACAGACATGTGTCGTCTATAGAACTCTCTAAATATCACAAAACAATAACAGACATATTCAGCAACAAAAACAGGCATGTATCTTCTACAGAACTCCCTAAATAACACACACAATAACAGACATCTTCAGCACCAAGGACAGACATGTGTCGTCTATAGAACTCTCTAAATATCACAAAACAATAACAGACATATTCAGCAACAAAAACAGGCATGTATCTTCTACAGAACTCCCTAAATAACACACACAATAACAGACATCTTCAGCACCAAGGACAGACATGTGTCGTCTATAGAACTCTCTAAATATCACAAAACAATAACAGACATATTCAGCAACAAAAACAGGCATGTGTCTTCTACAGAACTCCCTAAATAACATGATATCATATGTTTTCAGCACCAAGGACAGGTCTTTTGTATTGAGGAACTCTAAACTGAAACATCTTATTCCATTCATAAATTGAAAAGTAGACTATAAATACACACCTCACCTTCCAAATAAACAGTCCTTCCTAGGTCTAACTGAACAAGTTAAATAACTGAACGGAATCTATTCCTACAACATGTTGACACCAACAATGTTCTGTAAATTTCTGTTTTAAATTAAAGCCACATGTCTCACAGCATTTTAACATCTATTGAGTGGAAATCAAAACCTTCCATTCATATCACATTCGATGGTGACTTCCCAAAAATTAGCCAAACTTTTGCTGAAAACAATGGAAGGCAAATCTCTACTAACCACTGGTTCTCAAGTATTGTCAGATTCCTAATGAATACTAAAGAGTTTTCCACCATTGCATTAGACAGATATTGAAGTGCCAATTTATCTAAGTTTTTAATATAGAAAAGAACAATAATCATACTGACCACAGGCATGGGGTACTTGAGCTTGGCCACCTCCAGGTCAGGTATGAGCGGCATCGGGTAACGGTTGGGCAGCACCATGAAGTTAGACACCTGGTCAGCTACTATTCCCTTCAGTAGGGAGCTGGAACATATAACACAGGCATCATTCATTCGTTTGCTTGTTCATTCATTCATACATTCATTCACCATGATGTTAGACACCTGGCATGCTACTATCAGTAAGGGACTGTAACATAACACATCATTCATTCATTCATTCATTCATGAATACAGCAGCATGGGAGGTGTTTACATCAATAACCAATGAGATTACTGCGGACTGCATCCCCATTTCAAAGCCTAGCCTAAACTATACATGAACAGTCGAGCCATGGAAGCAATAGATCGTACGAGGAAAGAATGGGCCAAATTCAAGAAATCTGGGAAGACAGTGACAGTTCACTTTTCTCTTCTTGGCAAGAGATAAACAGCAGTATACCACAGTGTGCTGGGGCCTATTCTCTGGGTCATCTACATCAATGATCTGAGTCAGTAAGGTGCGCAGTAATGATCTTTGCATATTTGTAAGATGACATGAACCTCACCTGAGTCCAGGGAAGTCAAACACGTCTGCCAGGTTGGTCAGGTTGAAATCTATCTCCTGGGGGAGGAAATAAAATGGCACAATTAAAAAATCACACCCTATATCACACCAATAATGAAATAAAGTTCAAAGAGCTCTCATATTTTCTACACGTGACATGGCTGTCAAAATAGCATGAATCCTGTACTTGGCAGTGGATTACAATATCATACATTCACATATTGGTGCAAAGTCAGATGTAACTGTTTTTTCTGTTAAATTAACTTCAAATGTTCTGGGGAGACATTTTGTTAACTATTACAGTACCATCATGTTGAGGGTAAACGTTAAGCGAAACTGAAAATGAACTCAGTTATAGAGAAGCCTCACCGGCCTGTTGAGGAAGAAGACGGTGATCCCTCCAATCAGAGGAGAGAACTTCACCAGTGGTTTCATCACAACTCGCAGGGTTCCATGGATCTGCAGCACAAGTACAAAATTTGGTATCTTTATTCATTAATCTAAAGGGTCGTCCCTTCAGTTGTTTAACAACTGATTTCCAAGGGAGCTCTGAATAAGACTTAATTCAACTTTAATGAATCAATTGTTGTTATATACACAATGCATAGTACATGTTTTGACACATTATTCAACAGAGTTTACAATTCCCCAACCTTGAAAGCTGTACAATTCAGCCCTCTAGTGGATAAGACACCAAGCTACATTTGCATGTAGTCTAAAATTTCATGAACATAGTTTCCAAAGTAACCTATACAATCAACATTCTAAGTTTGACGACTAAAAATAAAATGTCAAAAACAATCAGTGTAAATGATTGGATAGTAAAATGACTACATCAGATTCCGTATTTCAATCTGTATGTCTCCTAAATTAAATCATGACTTCAAATTCCCCATAGCTTTTAAAACTAAATCATATGAATCCAACCCTGCTCACTGAACAACCTTGGACATCCTTCCTTCTCAAAGATGATTAACTAACTAATCAATCAACCAACAGCAATCAAAACATAATCCTTTTGCAAAGCTAGCGCTGCATTGGTGAAGATTAAAAATAGGTAAGGGTAGTCCTATCTAATAGCCTTTTTGAGGCTATAGGGCCAGTGGGTTATTATCCACTGTGTCTGGGGCATGGTAGTGGAAGGTGGAGCCCATCCCTCTACTGCCTTCTACCTCCCAAAGTCAGGTACCCATTGTTACACCTGGGTGGAGTGAGGAAGGTTGAGTAAAGTACCTTTCCCAAAGGGAAAACTGTAGTAACATGCAAGGGGATTCAAACCCAAGACCTCTAGCTTCTGGGCCAGACACCCTAACTGATATGCCAACATGACACCTAAGGTGTATCTTACCAAACATCTTTAAGATTGTCCCTCACATCAAGTAATTCCTCACCTGTAAATCTTGAATCCCTGCCAAGAATCTCTTCATGCGGATCTGGATGTCACAGTCTCCTGCGTACCTGAGGACACATACATTTGTGCGTAGCACAGGACGTATACAGTTACAGACTTGGCATACCAAGAAAGGCTTTACCCTTGTTTGTTTTTTCGACCACCATTCTAGATAACATACTTTAGTCTACTTCTCTTGTACACCTAAGTTTTTTTTCTGGGTGTAAACAGAAATGAAGTGAAGTCTACTATTAAACTGTAAGAGCAGGCACATAAGAAATCTCAACATCTGTTTGACATTCAATGTTTTGATACTACAAGAATGAACCAATCTGAACAGAGTTCAGTTTAAAATGAAAATAGTTCTGTCCAAAACACAGAATATTCAGGCAAGTGGTTTAAGAAAACATAAGATTATAATAGATATTGATGTGTATTGTTTGATGACTTACATGATCTCCATATCCAGGATGATCTCATTCCTGTGCACATGTTCAGTGTAGACCTGGATCCCTCCAACTCTGGGGGGCTGGAACAACAGCAGGGGTACGGTTTACACATGTTCAATATACGTATGTACATCACAGTTTACACATAATATACAGTACTGTTTACACACAGTAAGGTACAATCATGTTCAGTGTAGACCTGGATCCATCCGACTCTGGGGGGCTGCAACATCAGGAGATGTACGGTTTACACACAATATACAGTACCGTTTACACTTCTACAACACATCTCAGTTTACACACATAGATACAACACATCACAGTTTACACACATCCTACAGTAATGTACATGTTCAGTGTAGACCTGGATCCCTCCAACCCTGGGGGGCTGGAACAACAGGACATGTACTGTTTGTCATCTCATCGTACAGTACTGTTTACACACATCTACAACACATCACAGTTTACACACATTATACAGTAGTGCACATGTTTAATGTAGAGTGACATACTCCTACTCTGTGGGGCTGGAATAACAAATGTACAGTTTAAACATCATGTCATCATACAGAGTACAGTTTACACACTTGTACAGTACATCACAGTTTACACACGTCATACTGTATCAGTATGTCATGTTGTGTGTAGGCCAGGTGCAGATTCCTCCTACTCTGGGGGTTTGCAACAACTGCAAATTTACAAGTATGGTTTACACACAGTTAATGCTTCTATATACATGTACATCAGCCATCAGGCATCAGTGTTGCAAGCTGCACAGCTGAGCTAAGATTATCCAATGTTATTTTACATGTATTTATATTTCAAAACAGCCAGTAACATAACATTCACTTGTGTTGCAGTGAACAGATCTTTTTACATAAACATTGTGTGGAACAGCGTCAAGAAAGCTAGCTAACATTCAGAAAGTACCTGACTCAGTCTGACTTATGAATATGAAATGTCCACTTCCACTGTAAGGTGATCCGTATTGACATAAACCACATAGCAGGCATTAGGCCCTGTCTGTCAGCACAGTATCATGTTTACAGGGTATGTAGTACATGTACCCAACATGGGACTAAACACTGGCTATTCTGGGTGGGGTATTTTGGGTCATGATGACAGTTCTGTAGTTAAACACTACACTCTGGTGTATGAACGAGATGTTAAATATTGATATTTTCATATAACATCAACTCTTATAATTCCACCAGTTCAATTTAATTTGCTCACTTTTTGTTGCATCAATAAAGATTATCTCTG
Organism: Branchiostoma floridae x Branchiostoma belcheri; assembly: GCA_019207045.1. Taxonomy (NCBI): domain Eukaryota; kingdom Metazoa; phylum Chordata; class Leptocardii; order Amphioxiformes; family Branchiostomatidae; genus Branchiostoma; species Branchiostoma floridae x Branchiostoma belcheri. Next base: position 786,470 of record CM033038.1, on the reverse strand, counting down.
TGGCCATAAAAGTAATTCTAGTTTCTTCCTACTGTTGCACAAGACAATGCAGTAGAATATCTTACACAGTATGTAAAGTACAAGTTAGATATTTCTAAGCCTAATATGGTGCCACCATGATCAATGCTTTCCTACCCTAAAAGTAGTCAAACTAAAGCTCAAAGACTATTTTGGGTGGGGTATTTTGGGTCTTGATAACAGTACAAACACTGCATGTGCACTGTTCTGTGTACTAATGGTAATGTTTCCTGTGACAACTGTACAAGACAATGCTGTAGAATATCAAATACAGTATATAAATTAAACATCTGTCCAAGCCATTGGTGCCACCATGATCAATGCTGTCCTACCCTTAAACTCAAACTCACAGACCAACTATTTTGGGAGGGATATTTTGGGTCCACGATAACAACACTTCTCAGTGCACTGTTGTATGTAGAACAGAAGGAAACAGAGTTAATACATAAGACAATGTCCTTCTAGTTCTAGCTTTCTTGCCACTGTTGTACAATACAGTGATGTTATGTGACAAAATGTCCAATCCTAATGGCCTTAACATAACAGTATTTACACAAGATTTCTCCAACACTGAACTTCAGCTTAAAACATACATTGTACCACACATGTACATGGGTGTCTTGAAGGGCCATTGGTGTCCATGTATTATTTTATTATTAAGGAATTTTATCAAGGAAATGGCATTATTTTCAGGCCTATCAAATCCCACTTGTCATATTTTGGAATGACAGCAAACAAAACTTTATCTGCACCTCCTTTTAAGCACTCAGAATATACTGAGCTGAAAATTGTCATAATAAGGCATCGTTTCTTAATAAAAAAGTCAATTACTTTGTAAATGTTAACAATAATTTTATGTCCTAGAAATGCATTGAACAGACTGACAAAAGCTACACAGTGTGACAGTTTTGGTGAATGTAATAAACAATTCATCATCCACTGTTATATTTTCAAAGCCTTCTTCTCCCAACTTGAACTTGCAGACATGCATTTTTCATGCTGTCTGATCCCCATTCATAATTCACATGTCCCAGAGCTGTGCTGACTACAGGGAGACTGACTGGGCAGGAGGCCAATGGTAGTAAAATTAGCCAGGCATGAATCCTGTTCCTCTTTGGACTGCTGTTCTAAAGGCACTAGACACCCTTAAGACAGACTTACACTGGGGAGCAGATCCTCTGACAAGTATGAAATTCTGATAAACCAGGGATGCCACCAGGTCATAGTCTTCTACTCTGACCTCTCTGACAGTAATTTTGCCCCTCAGGATACCATAGAATGCACCATTAATTCAACTTAATGCACGTGGAAGGTGGATGCCCCAGGACCCACCTACAATACTTGTGCCAGCCCTGTAGAACTTGCTGCGCTGTGACTATAAGTTACCTAAATTTTGGACTCCCTATAAAATCCTAGCTAAAAGCCTGAGTAAAATACAATCAGCACAACTCAGTCATAAACACTGGGCTGTCTCCAGGACCCAACCTTCATCCTGCGACAAAAATCTGCTTCTCCGGATTGCCAAAATTTACCCCATCTGTTCCCCAAAATCTGAACTTCATGACATGAAACTAATGAAAATACAGTTCCCTGTAGTTTAATCACTGCTTTGTTTAGAAACAGGTTCATGGTTTGGAAAGATATCCAATGCAATACCAGAATAATGGAGATTGAAGTAAAACACTATGATGAACATAACTCGGTTATACAGTTACTGTCATAAAAATGCTACAATGTACAATTAGATTAGAATCACACAGACTACAGAGCATGTAAATTATGGAGTGATACAATGTAACAAATGATGGCATTGCTACAAAATATGACGCTCATTAAAAAAAATTGTCTGGGAACTTCAATGACTGTCTAATAACAGACAGAAAAATTAAATATTTTCTGCAGTACAAAATAGAAATGTTACAAACTGCACCAACATAAATTATGGATCGCTACTCTGAGTGCTACAGTGTAACAGGTGAATAACTAAATGGCAGTCTGCCAAGGGAGACAGCCAATAACAAATGGAGAATCTAAAGTTAAACACACAGTCAACACAAGTCATTTAACATGTAGTTAACTGTGACAGAACTGATACATCCTGACAAACTGTAGCAAATTGTGAATTTATAGGATCCAGACTGCTACATTGCCACAAAACAACCAAAAACACAGGCCATGTGGCAATATGCAGTAAACTGTGACAGGACTGCTACATCCTCACAGACTGTAACAAACTGTGAATCCTGGATAGACCGCTACACTGCTCAGGTGGATCATCTGTCTGTAGTAAGTATGACAGAACTGCTACATCCTGATGTACACAGTTACTGTAGCAAACAGTGATCAGAGTGCTACAGTATAACAGGTAAGGCACTGCCACATTCTCTGTGGCTTATATGGTGGTGATAAACACAATGTATATAAACAATCTAATTACATAAAAAAATGTTTCCTCCCCAAAACTGAAATGGATCTTGCTAAAACTCCTGGCGTGAAACCCTTTTTCAGCCATGGCTGCTCAATGGGAACCTGGGAAAATTAGTTACAGACATTTCTGCTGGAAAATGTGCCACCTGTGCACCACAGTCATGATCCTGACACTGTCTGTTTCCTGACAACTCAGCTAGAAACTTTCTGTCTGCAATGAGGGGAGGGGGGACAAGACTAGTTAGATTTGCAATAAAGAGTAAACTTTAGTCCTATAGCCCTTTGGGGTCATAGGGGCAGTTGGCATTCGAAGTTGGAGCCCCTCCCTCTCCTTCCACTGCCTTTACCTCCCCAACCGAAGTCAGGTACACATGTTTACACCTGAGAGGAGTGAGGTTATGCCACACAACCAAAGAGAAAGATGCAGGTTATACAAACAAACAAACAAACAAACATCTCACCATGTCCCCCAGCATGATGGTACTGAACTGGAAAGACTTCAGCATGTCGTGTGAGTCCTTCACAAACAAACAAACAAACAAACAAACAACTCACCATGTCCCCTAACATGATGGTACTGAACTGGAAAGACTTCAGCATGTCATGTGAGTCCTTCACAAACAAACAAACAAACAAACAAACAAACAAACAAACAACTCACCATGTCCCCTAACATGATGGTACTGAACTGGAAAGACTTCAGCATATCATGTGAGTCCTTCACCACTGGCTCTACGGACGTTCTCAGGATGTCCTCAACGTACCGACCCACGTACGGCCACAGCTGGGCTAGGATCTAAACAGTAAATAAACAATAAACAATAAACAAACAATTCCTCATGTTGTTATATACGTAAGTGTTAGCATGATAGTTTGCCTGTGTTTGTGAACATTAGTATGAATGTACTAGTACATGTATCTATTTTAATAACTCTCCTTGATTTCTGGAAAAATCATTTTATGACTTTTTAGTTATTGCAAAGATAAGGCCTTCTTCTGGATGAATGACCCATCAATTTGGTCATGTGACCTACAATCTTGTGAATGCAAGTCAGGGTCAAAGGTGAGTAACAGAATAACTTAGAAAGGGCACTCAAACCAGAAATAGCTGACATTTTGTTTTTAAATGAAACATTTCCAACATCTGGAGTAGACTCAGAAGCTATGAACTATTAAATTGGATTTGCGTTGCCTGATATAATAAGACTTACTGAAGAGTCCCATGAGGCTGACTGTTTATTCAATCAGGCGCTCAGTTTGTCTGGCAGCTCAGTCTGGCTGCCTCTGAGGGTTATTAACTTATATGGAGGGGGGAGGGGGGCTTAGCAACTACTGAGGATACTTCAACTCTGCAATATTTTGTCACATAAAATGTACATGACAACAGTGTACTGTAGGTATTGTACAAAATGGAAAATACACAGCGGCCTGTTGGTGTTATTCATAACTGTTTTGGGGGGGGGGGGGTAATAACAGGTTTCTAGAATCAGAATTTTTTAAGGGGGGGTCAGTTACATACAAACATGTACTATAAGTTCCTACACATGGAAAGTTTATATTGTATTTGTAGGGAGGTTATTAACTTATATGGGGAGGGAGGGAGGGGGGCTTAGCAACTATTTAGGGTACTTCAACTCCTTGCTTCAAGTACACAATATATTACTGTGCATATAGCAACACAGTATTGTATTACACAAGAAATACACAGCAAGGTACTCTTAATTATAAGTACCCAGGGTATAACTAATTTTTTTGCAGAGCATAATGCATAATGGTGGTATTCTGTATTAGTTTCTAAATTCAAAATGTTTTATTGTCAAGTTAGACTGTATAAGCTGCTATGGGTGGCCAGTTTATATTGTAGGCAGTGCCGTTATGTACTCAACTCTCCAGTCAACACTCAAAATGCAGTTACTGTAATGGTTCAAGTACAACCACACATATTGACACAGCCAACCATGTACATGTACCCTAATGTTTTTCAGCTAGCATGGGTCTATTCTGGTTTTAAAAGTGTCTGGAGTTCTGTTGCCACAAAACTTTTGCAGGAAATTACGCACTTCAAGTGGTTTGATATGAGATACAACATTAATGTTTTTCCTTATTTTTCTGGAAGAAATGTTAATGTTAAAGCCTAGTTTGAAATCAAAATCAATTGTTTTGCCAACATATTGAATGATGAGGAGTTATTTTGTTCCATACCTATGATGTACATCCAATAAAGGAGCTTTTAATAACTGACAAAACGTGGTTAGATTGTACGAGTTGGTATGATTAGGATCAATTTATAAATGTTACAAGGTACGTACAACGTCGTACATGTAACACGATTAAACTTTCCTCTACAAGTAAGTCCCTACCTTGTTTAACCATTCTGCTCTCTCCACATCTGGGAAGTACACCTGCAACAGATAATAAACAATTGATATAAGTACGTATTAAAGATAAATTCCGACATCCCTAAAGTATAGTATAGCCAGTGGTCAGTTGTTCTCTCACGAAGGCCCAATCTACTATCTAGACACAGTTTTTACCGATATCTGTGGAGATGTCGGGAGGGATCTAGAACGTAGGGGGCCGGACACCCATGGCGCTTGCAGTCATAAACACATAGCGCGATTTTCCAAGTGGCGTTATATGCTAATGAGCCCTCCTGAAGTCGGGACGCATCTACATGTGCGCAAAGTTGTCGGGGACCCCTGCTAAGCTATCGGTAAGCTATCGGGCGAATGGTCCGGACCTTTCGGGAGAAACTCCGGACTTTTCCGGATATCTTGACGGCGATATAGCAGTTCCATCTAGACACTGAAAAAAAGCTGTCAGCGAGAGGTTGTTGCCTCGCTGATATTGGGAAAAACCGTGTCTAGATCGTGCCTAACTCAGATCCGTAGTAACATATTACAATTCTAATGGCAATCTGCAATGGCAGACTTCACCCCATTACCCATACTCCTTTGTAATTCTTCCAGTTCAAGAGGAACACAAACACATACTACCAGGATATCATCCTTCACTCTCTTGAGATTAAGTAATTAATGGTCTTTTATTGTCATGATGATCAAGTCCCCAGGGACCCCTTTAGCCCAAAACAGACAACAAACCACATGTTTGGTAGAACAGCTATTGCACAATTCCCAGTTTACATATACATATATATTTTCATGACAGACTTGTCCCACAATAAGAGAGGTAAAAGGTAATAACTAAAAATAAATAGATAAATAATGAAAGAAATTGGTCAGCTCATACCACAATATTTGTGATATATCACTTTAGATGGTAATTAAAAACTGTTTAATTTTTAAATTCTTTACACAATTCAATTGTAGACTTCTTGGTTCTATTCTGCTGCATTGTTTCTATGTCTACACAACTATAAAATTTTGATGTATTACTCTGATACTTGTCTATCAATGAGAAACAAAATGTGAACAGATCTAGATGCGTTCATCATTACAAGATGGACAGCCTAAAGCACTGCAGATGTAGCTGTAATCATTTTGTTTATCCTGAGACAATGTTTATCAGCAGGGTGTATTTGTACAAGACAGGGTGGTCAGGATAGGATACACACACTGAAACAAGATAGCCACACATACAGCCCATACTGTACACAGGGCAGGACTAACACAAACATATTACTGACTATTAGTACACACTGTCAGATACAGGGGAACTGACACTTACTGAACTGTAGACACATGCTTAAAGCTTTAAATCTATGTATGTATTACATTATTGAAAGCTGAATATAGAAATCACTTATCTAGATGTTTTTAGAAATCAGTTGTAGGTAATTTTTCAATTGGAGATTATTCTTGTCTTGTTTTTTGTCCCAATGTATGAGTTGATTTTTGAGAATTAACCACTGTGCCCCAAAATTAGTGTAATGTATAGATAAATACATCGACATAGAGAAGTCAGCTGCCAATTGATGATATGTTTGGATAAGAGCCAAAAGTTAGTCACACTCTGACTATTCCTGAAGTTGGTATCTAGACCACACCTATCCAGGACATGTACCAGAACTGATTATAAACAAATATTGATTTAGATCTAAGTACTGTAGTTTTATTTTCAAAGCAACAAACCAAGTAAGCTTGCATTGTTTATATATACTATTGAAGGTCAAAGAAACTATACTGTATTTTACTTGACTAACCAATTCTGACCCCAAGTAACCCCAGTCTACAAATTCTGACATTTCACCCATAAAATCAAGGAAATTCTAAATATATACCTATGACCTTTCACCCACATAAGGACATTCGTGAGTACATATTTGTCCCAGGTACAGGTCTTCAAATGGTCAATTGGCTACACTAGGGGATACCAGATGTAGAGGTCAAGGGTTGATTCCTGGCATGCATGGCTGGAGGCATGTGTCTTGGGAAAGGCACTTTACAGGGGTTTCCTTACTTTACCCAGGTGTAAAAATTATAGTATTTATACCCAGGGCTCGAAATACCACCTGCATATGCAGGTTAGTGCAGGTAAAATTGGAGCTGTGCAGGTATTTCTGGTGTCTACCTGCACCTAACCTGCACTGGTCCATGTACTGGGTATATACAGGTTAGTGCAGGTAAAATTGGAGCTGTGCAGGTATTTCTGGTGTCTACCTGCACCTAACCTGCACTGGTCCATGTACTGGGTATATACAGGTTAATGCAGGTAAAATTGGAGCTGTGCGGGTATTTCTGGTGTCTTCCTGCACCTAACCTGCACTGGTCCATGTACTGGGTTTTAAACATAAATGTCTTATGATGTTGGTGTATATGGATTGTTATTAGCTGCTGCTTTTTTGTTACCACCTATAAAGTATACAAGAAAATATAGCAATGATTACTAAACAATTTTAATATGATCCATACTTCCTAAATTCTGAGTGGTGCAGGTAATTTTCAACATTACCTGCACCAGTGCAGGTATGCCGAAAAAAGTATTTCAAGCCCTGATACCTGACTTCAGTTGGGAAGGTAAAAAGATATTGAAAGGAGAGGGATGGGCTCCACATTTCACTACAGTGTTATTGAAAGTTTTCACTATCAAGACAACCGTTCTGGTCAAAATCATGTCATGTCTAGTTCTTAAGCTTACAAACTTTTTATCAATCCCTACCTGGCCTTTGATAGAGCCGACATGTGATCTGTAATTTGCTGAAAAACTTGGCGGTAAACTGTAGATTTACAACTTTCCATGGAAAATGATTCAGGCTTAGCACGGTGAGTCTCTACGGTAGTCTACCACAATTGAACTTGAATAAACAATCATGTCTTGTTGTGTTGTGGAACAACAGGGAGTTTTCCAAATTACAAATAATACTTCTGACAACTTGCAACATTTTCTGGTAGACTTTAACAGAAAGGATTCTAAAGGAAAGAAAGATTTGGATCCCCATATACTAGTAGAGAACTTTCCCTGCCCAGTATACAGTTACCGTGTAAGTCATTAGTATAACAAAACATACATGAAGGGTGACTCACCTACATAAAGGGCCATGTTTACATGTGCTTAACTAAACACATGTGGGACAATCAACACAGGGAACTCTACACCAGACAGGTGAGGGGCACACCTGACTTTCGTGTTTAGTTGTCACACTGGTCATTATCTTTTTTTATGGACTACAATTGGTCATTATGGGCTACAACAGATATATGTCATCCATCTGTCTGTCTGTCTGTCAAAGTCTACAAAAAGACTTTTGAAGTTATTCTATGCCACGCAGGTGAGGGGCACACCTGACTTCAGTGTTCAGTTGTTACACTGATTTTGTTCATTATGGACTACAACAGTGACAGGTATATGTTGTCTGTCTGTCTGTCTGTCTGTCTGTCTGTCTGTCTGTCTGTCAAAATCTACATAAAGGGGATGTTTACACAGCCTAAGTACATAACTTCATTCATTTAACAAACATTTTAACAGGTAAGCCATAAAGGTGATAAAAACACCTGACTTGAGTCTGGAGTTGTCAAACTAATTCCATTGATTATGATAATATGAACCATAACAGAAATCCTGACTGTCTGTCTGTCTGTGTCAAAATCAACACCTCAGACAATGACAAAGTACATAGGTACTATAAGTCAGCCTTTTCTTTTGTGAGCTACATTTTTGTTTTGCATGTAGATGTTTTGACTGTGAGGTGGGTGGGGCTATAGTACTATTCTATTCCAGGCTTGGATTGGAACAACCCACTAAAATCCAAAATTCCACTTTCATGAATAATCTCATAGATTTGGTATTCACCCACAGATACAAACAGTTTGAAGAAAAATTAACATGTATTGAACTTTTGATGTTTTGTTATTTTTTCCAGCAACAAGTACCTATTAAAGTGAAAGTGAGAAGTATTATATAATCAGTAACACTGGGAGGTCACTGGTCCTGAACAGATTAGGGGCTCTTATGGGGGTTATCAGAACACCTTAGTTACAGTGTAGTGCTTTTTAAGGCCTTTGCAAAAGCTGTCATCTGAGTGCAACTATTTCCCCTTCAATCCCGTTAATCTAAGGTCAAACACATACTGTGCGATATAGGGGTTATCAGGAAGCTGTTGTGCCGGATGACATTTCAATAGCGAATCTTGATTACCCCCTGATGACCCTCCCATTAATGACATTTCGGCACAGACAAAAATACAACGCTCGGAATGCGACCATAAACAACAACTCACGAAACACTGATAAACTTTCACTTACCCAAGACGGCAGGTCCTCCAGACGCGCCAAGACGGTCTCCTGCTCGTTCTGCGCCGCCTTACGCGCCGTCTTGATCTTAAACTCCTTGGCTTTCTGTCTCTTTTCCCTCCACATCCAGACGAAGAGTCCAAGCATGATCCAGCTCACGCTGAATGCCCAGTACCCCACCATCCAGACAACCACCAACAAACCCAGCTGCATCGCGTACTTCTTTATAAGCACCAACAGGTCTTCGTTCACTTGTAGACGGCTGGGGGTGGAAGGGGAGGGTTGTGTGTCTCCCCCCGGGGCCTGCCCGTCCCCTCCGGCGGCGCTCCCCGCCTCCCTGCCCGCCTGTGTTCCCGCGCTACCCGCCCCGGACTCAGAACCGTCCGCCATGTTTGTTGGGCGTGCCCACTGTGCGGGCGGGGTGGGGCGGGATGCACCAAATGTCATCAGGCATGCGGAAATATCATCTCATTTCCTCTAAAAAATAAAATCTGGGATGTTTTCATAAGATTTCAACACGCAATTCTATTGTTAGATGAGTCCAGTTCACGCCATTTGTTATCAGATTGTAAAAAAACTTATCGATCTAAAGTAGAGGTCACAGTGACACTGACCTTCAGTAGATAGCGTCATCCTGTGACGTCATCGGTCATGTTTAGTATAATCTATCTCTGTACGTTACACTATCACTGTTACATCTTATTGTTATTTTCTTGAAGACATAGTAAAAGATGTCATTGAAGGTAACCGATAAATTTTAATTGTTTCTAAATCTCTAGAAGAATGCACGACACTGACCGTGTGATCTACAGGTCCTGAGGCTGATAGAGTTTTATTCCTAGTTCTTTGTCACGCCCTCTGTCGTTTCTTTTTTCATTTATTTATCATTCTTTACGTTTTCCTTTTACCTTCACTCTTCTTCTTGCCTCTATCCTATTCCAAGTGAGGCACATTTTATGCATACCTTTACGTTTGAGATAAATAAACCTGTTGTGAGAATGCTAGTCACGGAAACTGTGTATTTAGCATGGTGGGTGTAGCGATAACATTCCAATCCATCCCGTGCCGTCCTTTTGTTGGTGTAACAACTTTCAGCTAACCCGGTATCTTACAACTATCCAGCTCCTGTTCGCTTCGGTGGTTGATTCTTTCTGCTAAAACTATTCTCCAAGCAGAGGTTAGGCTCCGACTGGATTTGACGTCTGTTGGGACGTTTTATTAGGCTTTTTCTTTTGTCAGGTTTTCTTTTTGTCCGCCAGCAAAACGAACAAACAGAAGACGTAACAAGATAGAGAGCCAGCTTATAACGCCTAAGATGACGCCAAAAAGCACCCGCCGGAACCTAACCTCTGCTTGGCGCGTTCGCTAGAAAGCATTGAAGCTGAACTAAACCGCCGGGTTTTGATTTCAAAGGGAATTTTTCACAGATCTCTGCATTCCTTCAAAGTGCACCGGGAAGGAAAATGAAATGAACCATGGGAATTCTTTAGTTGAAGATAGTAGAGTTGGGAAATGAACGGTGACATCACGGAAATCAATTGAAAGTTACATCTTTTTTTCTTTAATTCAATTCAATGTGTTTTTTTTTTCGGTAAGACTCTCGCAAGTAAGCAAGGCTCTCGCAGACAACACAAGTACACACGAATTTGGTCCGGATCCAACCCGCCCCCGGCACCTCCGTCACGTGACGGAGGGTCTGAGTCACAGTCAGCCTGTAGGAAGTCAACATCTGATGAGGATTCACAACAAAACAAACATTCGGGTTATTGATATATCGTTGTAACAAGAAACTTCAGGTTCAAAAAGCTAGTTACGGCTATATCCAGACGAGTTGGGTTTGCCATTTTTTAAGCAGAGGAAGACGAAATGTGCTTTATTTTCTTTTGGCTGCTGTCCAACCTTAGCCTGAGTACCATCCTATTTCTACCGGGGCTCCTTACACTCACATTCAGTGTAACGGTAGAATACAATACGGATGGTACCCAGGCTAGTCCAACCTTACTTCCTTCAACCAGTAGAAGCAGCTTCCATCAGTCTTGACCAGTGTGCCTTAAGACTTTTCATGGTTCATTACTTTTATAGGCGCGCTTTGAAGTAATGCAGAGATCTTTTTTAAAATCCTCTTTGAAATTGAAACCCAGCGGTTTACAGTTTGTCTAGTGCCACATGTTCCTGTTCATAACTGTTATGCACCCAAACATTTGGATTTAGTTTTTCTTTTAATTAGTAGTTAAAACTCGTCTACCTGATGTCTGCTATTTTCGTGACAGTCGCTTGGCGTCGCTTTTGCGAAACCTGGGACCGTGCCGTTTTTGATGCTCTTCAAGTAGAGGTTCGGCTCCGGCTATTTTTAACTCCATGAAATGGAGATAAAGTTTTCCAGCACGCTGCATGGATTTTATTGTTCCGCGGAAGTAGTTTAAGTTTGGGCCACCTAGAACCATGCACTGGAACTGCAGTGAGTGGTTGCTGGTAACGTTCCCCAACAACATCTGCTTGGTTAGTACATGTACTTTGAACTAGTGTTGCTTGTACACATACAATTTATGTATTTGTGAATAAAATACATTATGCTTATGACAGCTTTATTTGCATAATCCATGAGACAAGATGAAGCAGAAAAATGCTCAGAATATTTCATGGAGGTATGAGGTCTCCAAAATCCTGTTTTATTGTATGACTTGCCTTTACACCTCGGAGAGGCATATTTCCGGCCAACATGGACGGAGAGTTGTACAGGTCAGGAACACGGAGGCACCAGGAGGAGACAGCCCTTCTCTGCCTCTTCATCCGGAGATGGGGTCGTCACCTGCAGTGAAACAAAGACATGTAGAGTTCCACGACCCCATACCTTCGCCAAATCCCAAACCACCTTGTTTTTAAAAACAATGGATATAGGTTAACCCGCGGATAAAGGTGAACTAGCGTTTAGCCTTGGCATAAGTTTGTTTTTTTTTTTTTGGGGGGGGGGGGGGGTTGGTCGCCGGGAAAGGAAAATATGCCGGGAAAGGAATATATGCCGGGAAAGGAAAATATGCCGGGAAAGGAATATATGCCGGGAAAGGAAAATATGCCGGGAAAGGAAAATATACCAAATAATTGGTACTATTCGACACGTCAACAAACCGAAGAAAATATAATGCTGAAAATAATTCTTTGATCTAAACATTTAGGATTCCGCAATAGTTTTCAGAGTGTTCAGTAACGTTATAGATCTACAGGACACACCGTTTCACCGGACAAATACTTACAAGAACATCCCTGCTGCATTGAAAACACCGGAGGTCCGTCTGCTACACATTGGTAAGCGAACCCGCAGCCACAGTGGTCCGATCCCGACATGATGGCGTCACCGACAGGGACGAAGTTGCCAAACGAGTCCACGCAACCTGAAGATCGATGTGTTTGGGATAAAATCATACGTTTTACATTAGCCATTTCTTTATGGTAATAGCGTCGAACAAATCAATGCATGATCGAACAAAAAATCGCTCGTACCGGGCGGCATCGGTGTTGGTCTGGCTGTTGTCGTGTCTGGCCTCAGTGCAGCACCCCAGGCGCACACCGCCAGGGACAGGACAAGCAGAACCTTCATCGTCAGAAATCTTTAGTTCGGACAAACCGTGACTATAGAATAACTTGGTACATATCTGAACAAACGTCTCTTGTGAGATTATCGCATCCGTTATGACGTTTTAGGCTGGCCTGAGCCACTGTTGCACGAAGGGTGGTTATTACAACGTTAATTAAAGCACGCTCAAAATAAGGACCCAGTCTTAAGTTTGTAGATCAAGCCTTGATACAGGTACATCCTTATACAATGTACATGTAAAACGGTAGAGAACGCAATTTGCACCCATCGAATAATGCATGAAGCAGCATTCAAAGTGCTCTGTCCCGTTTCAATGTCAACAGGTATGTGAAATAAATTCTTATCTAAGCAAACGGTGTTGGCCACGCGGTGTTAGCGGACTCCTAGACACACGTAGGTGCCTTCCTGTACAGCTGCACACACAGACATACTCCCACCTGACGGCAATGGACCGGTAAAAAGTCAACTTAAATAACTTGATGTTTGCGTACATAGGCAGCTTATGCATGAGCACGTTCAAAATGGCCTGCTGTCTACGAGGGGTGGTAATTAAGTTAGCGGCTCCCACCCCGAGGATTATGAAATAAAAATGCTGTTTTCTGGATGTCTACCAAAATTCAAGTCATTGTGATCATTACTTTCCACGTGAAACTATTTTTATTACCTCCATGAAGAAGACCATCATGAATAGAATAGATTATGATAGCTTTATTTGCATAATCAATGAGACAAGATTAAACAGTAAATCCACAAAGGCTCAAAATATTTCATGGAAGTATGAGGTCTCTGAACTATTGTTTTATTGCATGACTTTTGCCTCTAGACCTTTAAGGAGAGGCATATTCTTGCCAACATGGAGGGTTGTGCAGCTCAGCCCGAGGCTCCGGGAGGAGACAGCCCTTCTCTGCTTCTTCATCCGGAGATGACGTCGTCACCTGCAGTGAAACAAAGACATGTAGAGTTCCACGACCCCATACCTTCGCCAAATAGTTTAAATCTTTTCGAGTGAAGTATTTATATTTTTCCATTTGATTATGCAAATAGGACCCGATTTGCATAATTTGTTTCGGTTGATCATCCTCTCTATGCAAGAGGCTCAAGTCCAAAGTATGAAAGTCTTATCGTAGCAGAGAAGGCCATTTAGTGTTTCATGATTGATTATGTAAAACACGAAACTAATTTACATGATTTATGTCTAATAATGATAATATTCACCTTCGCTAATAAGCTTCATAATTTTGTTAGTACAAAAAAACATCATTTACCACAATGGAATTATCATATTTTCTCATAAACTAGGCAAATGAGGTCATCATCTGCATAAATGATATCTATTGACATCTCTCTCTCTCTCTCTCTCTCTCTCTCTCTCTCTCTCTTGTGACAAGTTTGAATGTCCTATAATGGAATGCATGGATTTTCTAAACTTTCCTCATTGATTAATGGTATCTTATTATGTAAGTCTTACTTAGGCTATCTACCTACCAAAAATCATGACGATCCTTCATCACGTTCACATTTCTCATTAATTATGCAAATGAGGTCGCCATGGGGTTTAGTCTTACAAGTATGAATATTTTTAAAATATTACAATGTGAAACCTCCATCCGTCGACTTGAAATCCCTAAACACCCTGTTTTTAAAACAATGGATATAGGTTAACCCACGGATAAAGGTGAACTAGCGTTTAACAGATTTACCATATGGATTGTATATTACTGACATTAGTCTTTACTATAGTATGCCTTGTGTTTGACTACAATCTATAACAATGAGACAAAAAAATCTAGCCTTCTTCACCGGCGTCTCTGGGGGCCTTGGCGTAATTTTTTTTTTTTTTTGGGGGGGGGGGTCGCCGGGAAAGGAAAATATGCCGGGAAAGGAATATACACCGAGAACTGCACTGCTGGGCCCGTAAAAACTTCCCGGTATATATTCCTTTCCGGCATTTTTCCTCTCCCGGCATATTTTCCTTTCCCGGGGATCCCCCACCCCCTCCAAAAAAACTTACGCCAAGCACCACAGAGGCGCCGGTGAAGGAGGCTACAAAAAACGCTCATACCCGGTCTGGATGTTGTCAGGATCGGCCTGGTTGTTGTCGTTGGTGGCCTAATTGTAGTCGTAGTCCAAACTGGCTCATGAAAGAAAATATAATGCTAAAAATAATTATTAGATCACATAGAAACATTTAGGATTCCTCAATATTTTTCAGCGTGTTCAGTAAAGATAAGTTTATTATTTTTTTCTCACTTAAGGTGTAACGTTACTTCCCCTCCTATATTGAACACTCGTTACACCTGTTACGAGGGGCGTTCAATATGTAATAACTCTGACCCACTTCCAGTTGTCTGATCTAAATGAAATTTTGCATGTGTCATGATTCATATCTCTATAGTTTATGTTGCAAAAAAAAAGAGTTCTGAACTAATTGTGGTTTCTGATTTACTGGTGTTTGAACTGAGTTAGGTGAAAAATGGACCAGGTGTGAAATGGAGCCAGTTGAGTGTCGCGCAGTGATCCGGTTTTTGTATTTGAAAGGACGCACACCAAATGAGACTTTTGATGAAATGGAAGAAACTTTTGGTGATGATGCCCCATCATATGACCTTGTAAAACGCTGGCATCCTGAATTCAAACACGGCCGGAAGTCTGTGGAAACAGCTCTCAGACCTGGTCGTTCCTCTTCTGCCATTGATGAGGCATCTGTTGGAGGACCAACCTGGGCCCGGTGTCCTACAAAAACGGTGTCCAGAGCTACATCAAACAATGGGAGAAATGCATAACTCTGGGTGGTTCCTATGAAGGGAAAGACTAATAACTGTGCCAAGTTTCATTAATCTACTTATTGAACGCCCCTCGTACATTATGAAATGCAAACACAATTCTCACCATCTACAGTATATCATAAATACTGTTGAGGTGGTCATTCCTGCTGGCTTGTCTTACTGTTTCATGCGGAGTTATTGGTAATATGTCTAAACTATTATATGATTTTAAGAAGATATGTCGTCAAGTATGAATAAAGATTATTACTTCTGAACGAAAATTGGAAACGATTTTTTTTAAACTTATTTTTTTCTTTACACACATACAGGCAAACACGCTCAAACTATAACCTTCCACCATTCTGGCGAAGGTAATAGTGGGAAATTCGCCATTCTGATTTCAACTTCTACTGAAGTATTTGAAGGGTTTGACATGGACATGGGTGAATAAAGATATCTATACAAAATCGGTCAGTACACATTGTTGTTTGATACATTGTGATGACAATTGCGCTTCAGAAAGTTGCGTAATTCTTGTGCACTTCTTACGGCAGTTTGCCTGTCCCGAGAAGCAGTAACACTGATGTCCCATGCTGTCCGTGAAGTATGAACCATGGTCATACTCGTTTCCGTCATCAAAACAGCCTGGAAAACATAGCAAAAATATGGCGTTGGAAGTATTATACAGTCACACCTGCCCAAGCTATTACCTCTTCTTAGCGACCGCTCGTAGTCAATTAATCAACATTTTCTCTGTAGTGGCCACCTGCCTATAGTGGCCACATTCCTCCAGTCCCTTGAGTGGCCGCTTTAGACAGGTTTGACTGTACTGACATTAGTCTATAGTACGCCTCGAGTTGACTACAATCTACAACAATGTGACAAAAAAAATCGCTCGTACCCTGTCTGACTGTTGTCAGGGTCGGCTTGGTTGTTGTCGTAAAAATAATTATAAGATCTAAACATTCAGGATTCCTCAATAACTTTCAGCGTGTTCAGTATTGATCGGAAGGAAGCTAAGCTTATTGTTTTTTCTGTAACGTTACTTCCTTTCTTATATTGAACACTCGTGACACCTGTTACATGGTAATTAGGGAAATTACATTCATTATGATTTCAACTTCTACTAATTTAAAAGTATTCGAAGGGTTTGACATGGACATGAGTGAATAAAGATATCTATAAAACAATCGGTCAGTAAGCATATCTGTTTTGTTTTTACAAATTTGATGAGAGGTGCGCTACAGAAAGTTGCGTAGTGCACTTCTTACCGCAGATTGCCTGTCCGCAGGAACAGTGACACTGACTTCCTGTGCTGTGCGTGAAGTGTGAACCATCTTCATACACGTTTCCTTGATAAGAACAGGCTGGAAGACAAAGCAAAAAACATTGGAAATATTTTACTTGTGGCGTGGAGTGTGTTACTGGTACGTGTACTGGAGTGTTTACGTTCAGAATTCGGATGTGATTGGTCATCAGTATTGACCCTGAAGAAGGTGACAATGATCGTTGAAAATTTAATCTAGCGTGGCCGAATAGTAACTGGGGACTCTGTTAGGAATAAAATTCTAGTAGAGTTAATTGGCCTAGGAGTGAACTGATAGCTGGATAGACTGCAAAAGACGCTGAAATCCCATGGCAACTCATTTGTCCCTATTTGGCCAAATTCTTCTCTTTTGTCATCCAGCTGACACGTCTGCTAGGAGACTAAATCTAGAACACGGCACGATTGAAGAGACGCCTTACAATGTTTGTTTACTACCTTTGAACACCCCTGACAGTTCTGGATATCCCGTTACGCCCTAAAATATCATTTAGTCCATTATTGCTTTCCCAAACTGAGCGCTAGCGTGTTAAATCTTTTCACCAAAAATAGACCATAATGGGTACTACATGTACATGTATTCGGCACGTCAACAAACCTGATTCATGAAAAAAAAATATTCTTAGATGTAAACATTCAGGATTCTGCAATAGTTTTCAGAGTGTTCACTATAGATCTACAGGACACACCGTTTCACTGGACAAATACTTACACGAGCAACCCCGCTGCATTTGAAACACCGAGCGTCCGTCTTTTGTACACATCACAGCGAACCCGCAGCCACAGTGGTCTATTCCCGACATGATGACGCCACCGATCGGGACGAAGTTGCCGTGAATGTCCCCGCAACCTGAGCGTCGATGTGTTGTGGGATAAAATCATACGTTTTGCATTAGCTATTTCTTCCTGGTAATATCAAGGGACAAGAATCGATGAAATGTGTGTTTTTTTAAATCAATTTTGATGACAGTTGCGCTTCAGAAAGTCGTGTAGTCCTTGTGCACTTCTTACCGGGTTCACAGACCGCCTCCCCATCGAAACAGTGGCAGGGAGCTCCTAAGATGTCCGTGTAGTATGAATCATGGTCATGCCAGCTTCCGTCATGAGGATCATAACAGCCTGGAAAACACAACAAAAACATGGCGTCGTATGTGGTGTAACTGGTAGAGTGTTGGGCTCGGAAACTAGGTCCCGAGTTCGATCCCGGCCGTGCCCCCGACGTTGTGCCCTTGGGAAAGGCACTTTACGCGACCCTCCTCACGTTACCAAGGCGTAAAATGGGTGCTACTAATTTCGGTCGGGGAGGTAATATACTACCTTTACCTTCTGTCTGTACTTTGTACGTGACACTATCAAAATAAGTTATTATATGTAATTTGAGTGCAGTGCAGTGCCAAAAATATTATACTAAACAGAGAAATCAGCATGTGCCAGATCCCTAAACACCGTTTTTAAAAAATGAATATAGATTAACTGTTAACGGATAAATGTGATCTAGCGTTAAAAATATTTACCATATGGATTGTACATTCGTCTATAGTACGTCTCGTGTTGACTACAATCTATAACAATGGGGCAAAAACTCGGTCGTACCAGGCGTGGGTGTTGTCGTTGTGGGTGGACCTTGTGTTGTCGGTCTGGTTGTCGTTGTGTATCCGCAGCTGGTTGGTATCGTTCTTGGCCTCAGTGTAGTACCCCAGGCGCACACCGCCAGGGACAGGACAAGCAGAACCTTCATCGTCAGAAACCGTCAGTTCGGACAAACCGTGACTATAGAATAACCCGGCTGATATCTGAACAAAATTACGTCTCTTGTTAGCTTGTTAGCTTCTTATCGCATCCGTTATGACGCTTTAGTCTTGCCTAAACCACTGTTGCACGAAGGGTGGTTATTATAACGTTAAAGCACGCCCAGAACAATGACCCAGTCTTTGAAGATCCCTAACATAGGTACCTCCTGATATAATATAAAAGTACATTGTATAACGAACCCAATTTCTCCTTCTTTGCACCCATCGAATAATATGTAAAGTACCATTCAAATTGAGTTGTCCCGTTTCAATGTCAACAGGTATTTGATATAAGTTCTTATCTATAATTAAGCAAACCGTGTTGGACACGGAGGACTCCTGGGCATACGTACCTGCCTTCCTGTACAGCTGCATACACAGACATGTTCCCACCTGACAAAAATGGACCTGAAAAAAGTCAACCTGGCAGATATCTTGGTGTTTAATTGGGTACACAGGCAAAATATGCGCACGATCAAAATGGCTTGTTGTCTAAGAGGGGTGGTTAGTAAGTTAGCGGTCTCACCCTAATAAAAATGCCTACCAAAATGCAAGCCATTGTGATCATAATTACTTTCCAGGTGAAACTCAGTAATGTTGGGTGAGTGGGTGAGGGAAAACATATCTATATCTATATCTACCTAACATACACTACCCTTAACATTCAAGGGTTTTTGGAGTGAAGTTGTTGGTGTTATAGAACATATATATAAAAATAACACGTAAAGGGTTCAAATATTTGAAATTGTCATAATATAATACTTTATTTCCACAATCATGTTCGACGGCTTATACCATGTACAGCATCAACTTTCAAATTAGATTTACAAGTACTGGGGTATATGTTTATTTAGTTACCACAGTGTCTAAGGCATTATACTTACTATTGTGCACGTGGGCTTGGAGTTAAGCTTCTTCTTGAAGGCAGGGGTTAATGAACTGTCCCACGTTCTGCAAAATCAGTGGGTCTCGGTATTCCAGTAGAAATAAAATCTTTTGAATGTATTCTGTATAATAAAAGCTCGGGAAAATTATGGCACCTGTTTGAAATAATCTGTTTCTTGTGGTCTCATTTTGAATACACTAATAATCACACTACTTTGCATAATCTGTCGTTGTTCGTATATCGGTGCATTTTATTCATATTCTTATTAGTTGTGCTGTTCAGCACGTACAGTCAGGGCTACTCAACTGGCCTGTGGCTATTAAAAGAATTTAAACCCAATAAGTTACATCTTTAAGTTATACTAGAGTAGTCTCTTACTATACTGTTTTAGTGCTTACTATTATTTGTCTGACTTTTTTCCTTTGTCACCTGCAATTAGCCCTCGGGGAAGAATTTGCAATAAACTTATCATTATTTATAATAAAAGGCCGACCCTGCTGACAGAAACAAAACAGTCCCTTTCTATCTCTAGTTGATGTGCATTACTTAACATCAAACTTCATTCATCCTTTTCTATTAAATAATAGTAAATATTCCACAAATCATCCCAATACCAGTACAGAATAGTCAAACCTATCGTCCACGCAAGCAAATCTATCATACTCAGCGTATCGTCTTGCCTCTGACAGTCTCCTGTGGTTTGTGTGATGTGGTTCCTCCTGGTGTCCATGGCAACTGCTCTGTGCCGGCGCCCTATCCTCTGTAAGCCAACCGTCCTCAGCACCTTTCCCTGTTTGTTGTACTGTACAGCAAACTCATCAGACGCTGTGTTCCCCACCACCCACAGGTTCCCCTCCTCGTCCATGGTCACATCTTTTAATTTCGTCTCCTGTCCATATAATACAACTGTTTGGAACTGTCTCACAAATGCTCCCTGCTGGGCAAAGACTTGGATTCTCTGGCTCTCCAAGACTACAAAAAAGATCTCCTCTAGTTCATCTAACACTGTAACACCACAAGGCCCCCTGAACTGTCCTGTCCCTAATCCCATTCCACCAAATGCTGCTTTCTTAGGTTGTGTCGCTTTTTTTCGGCGACGACTTCTGCCCCTTGCTGCAGGTGCTGCTGGAATTGGCGCAGGTGCTGCTGGGGTTGACCCAGTGATCAAGGCCTGGACTGTAGACCTCCTTTCTTGTGCAGCTCTTTTTAGGCCTGTGATAGGATGTCCATCATGACCTTCTTCACAACACTCACTACAAACTGGCACGTTACACTGTTTACAGTAGAGCTTGACATCCTCTGAGGCGTGAAATCTGCACCTGTTTCCAGACTGGGGTTGTTCCCTTGTTTCCCCTTCCAGTGAAGTCAGTTGGAGTCTCTCGCACATGTTGGCTATGATATGGCTGTCGGGTAAACCTGCGACCCCTTGACGTGGCAGCCTGACCTGCTGACGACAGTTTGGGCACTGTAAAGGCACTCGTCTACTTGCAAGGTCCAGTAGACAGCCCTGACAGAAGGTGTGCTGACAGGGCAGCACCTTGGGCCTGGTGAACAGCTCCAGGCAGATGCTGCAGGACAGTTCTTCCCTGAAATGTGTCCCCAAACTTGAAGGTGCAGCCGCCATGATTTTGTTTCCTGCTTATGTGGTAACCTCGCCCCAAGTCAAAGTTCAGATTATGACATGTTGTTCAGGGATAGTCCAAAAACATTGTTAGGGGACAGGGAAGACGATTAATTGGAGTGTGAGTAAATAAGGGCAGCACCTTGGGCCTGGTGAACAGCTCCAGGCAAATGCTGCAAGACAGTTCTTCCCTGAATTGGGTCCCCAAATTTGACGGTGCAGTCGCCATTTTGTAGACCTTGTGACGTATAAGGCCTTCCAAGTTACTTAAATACTACAGTTCCACTTGCCCGCC
Source organism: Branchiostoma floridae x Branchiostoma belcheri (assembly GCA_019207045.1). Classification (NCBI taxonomy): domain Eukaryota; kingdom Metazoa; phylum Chordata; class Leptocardii; order Amphioxiformes; family Branchiostomatidae; genus Branchiostoma; species Branchiostoma floridae x Branchiostoma belcheri. The sequence goes on along the minus strand of CM033038.1, from coordinate 765,063 downwards.
TACGCATGCTGGTATTTGTCAGGACGCTTTGTTACTGTAAAAGGGAGTAACGCTCGCAGTAATTTAAAGGCTTTTGCCGAATGACTCTTCATGGTGAAGTTTAAGAACCACTGCGAGATGTTTTGTTCAATCTGTGTCCTGTTTCTTACCGCTAAGTTAAAATCACCTCAAACAGCCCATTTTCTCCTTATCTCGAAATTAAATTACCGTGAACATTTCCCCTTTTGAAGTACGGATACCTGTTGAACAGGGTACAAATAGGCAGGAGACCTCACTGCGTAGTAAAAGTGGGAACAGTTTTCTTCTATTTAGGAATCAAGGAAATGATTTTTAATCACTTCAATGTGGAAGAAGTTCTCAATTCAAAGATAATATGTTTGGACTTGATTAAGGGTTTTATCCTGGTTTCATTTTCAAATGTCCATCCCAGTCATAGTTTTGGGGGGACCTATTGCAGATCTTGGAAGGTATTAGGCATAATTAATGGTTGGGGCAAAAGACCAAACTTCATGCAGCTAGGATTTGGAACCCCATGTTTTTTTGGATGGGGGGGGGGGGGGGGGGGGGTACCTATTGCGCAGGGATTGGAAGGCATTGATCATGACTAAAAAGAACTGAAATCAATTGATCTGTGAAAACCAAACACTGCTTCAAAACATTACATAATAGCACACAGTGTCAAGATATTTCAGATTGTCATAACAATATTTCATTTCCAAAATCATATTCAAAGGCTAATTGCACGGCATTGCACAGCTTCAGTCAAAAACAGCGATTACATATAGTACCACTAATTTCTAATCAACTATAAGGTATTATGTTGACTATTGTGGGTTTTAACTTCTAATATTTGAAGGCAGTGGATTATGAACTGTCCCACATTCTGTACTTAATTAACATCACACTCCATACACCCTTTTCTATTAAAAAAGAAAATATTCCTCAAAACCTAACAATATTAGTACAGAAAAGGTCAAACTCACAAGCAAATATTGTCAAGACTATCTTCCTCAACTTACTTGCTAACCTCTGATTATGACGTCCACTGGAGTTCCAGTTTTCATCTACAATTCAACAAAATGAAACTCAATATAAAGAATAATAACGATGATGGGGATGTTTTTGTTTTATCTGAGTTCATCATGATAGGATATAGGCAAGATATGTACACGTCATCGGTAGAAGTTGCCCAGCACACACTAAAGACAATGCAAACTTTATATGTAGCACAGAACAAAATAAACACTAGCTACACATGCCCTACGTCATTACTGCACATAATGGGAAGAATCACTGTCGGGCGACAGAAACTTGCTTTGCTGACTTTTGTTGACATGTTCACACAATCATTTGCAATGAAGTTACAAAGTTGATAATACAAGACCAGGGAGTACGTGTGCAGTTTGACAGTTTGCTCCTCACCTGACTCAGGTTCAGTAGGTGTGAAATATGGAGACTGTGTTGTTCTCATGAGTCACTACCAGCTGTCCCTGTGGTGCCATGGCAACAGCCTGTGGCCCCCTCATGTCTGTAGCGATGTGCTTGAGGAATTTTCCTGTCTTGTCAAACATCTCCACACGGCTGTTTCCATTGTCTGCTACGATGATGTTACCTGTCCTGTCTGTACAGATGCCACCGGGAACACTTAGCTGACCTTCACCACTTCCCTCACCTCCAAACTGGAACAGACACTGTCCGTAGTTGTTGTACACAAAGACATAGTGGCTCTCACAGTCTGACACAAGAATGTTCCGTTCCCCATCCACAGTGACGTACCGTGGTTCCTCCATCCCCTGCTGCCTACCCATAGTTCTCAAACGTGTACCATCTGGCTTGTACACCAAAACTTTACAATTTGGGGCCCAGCCTTTGGATTGCGTGATGAGGATGTGGTTCCGCCTTGTGTCCACGGCAACTCCTCTATTCTCCCGTGTCTCCTGTAGATGAAACTTCCTCAACATCCTTCCCTGTTTGTTGTACTTTACAGCAAATTCATCAGGCATTGTGTCCCCCACCACCCACAGGTTCCCCTCCACGTCTATGGCCACATCATGTGGTTTCATTTCCTCTCTACCTGACACAACTGTTGGGAACTGTCTCACAAATGTTCCCTGCAGGGTGAAAACCTGGATTCTCTCATTTAGCTCATCTGCAACAAAGATCTCCCCTTTATCTGACACTGTAACGCCGACTGGACTCTGAAACTGTCCTGTTCCTGATCCATATCTACCAAATGTCATCCTCTGTGGCTGGACCATCACATGTCCCAATACTGGCACTGGGGTGTCTGTGGGCTGAAAGACAGCAGGCTGGGTTTGTACAGGAGTTGGTGCTGCTTTTCCTCTGTACTTTCCTACCACCTCTGTCAAAGTGGTTTGCTGACTGAGAAACTCCACCCATCCCTGCTGCAGTTCTTGTTCTGCTCGATCACAGGCAGCAGACAGTTCATTGACATCTGCCAACACTCTGTCTCTTTCACTCTGTATTTTCTCTCTGTTCTCTCTGTCATTTTGTTGTGATTCAGACAAGAGGTGGTCTCTTCTCTCTGTGAGTTTCTGCACCATTTGGTTGTAGGTCTGAATGATGCTGTTGTCTCTCTGCTGTTTCTGTTCATTCATGATTTTCTCTTTTTCCGTCAGACTTCTGAAGAAGGCTAAGTAACTTTCCATGATGTTCCTTCCCTCATTGACCAAGGCATGGACTGTAGACCTGCTTTCCTGTGCAGCTTTTCTCAGGCCCGTGGTTGGATGTCCCTCATGGCCCTCTTCACAACACTCAGTGCAAACCGGCATGTTACACAGTTTACAATAGAGCTTGACTTCCTCTGAGGGGTGAAAGCTGCACCTGTTTCCAGACTGGGGTTGTTCCCTTGTTTCCCCTGACAGTGTGTCCTGGTTTTGCAGCCTCTCACACATATTTGCTGCCATGAGATTGTCTGGTAAACCTGCGACCCCCTGGGGTGGCAGCCTGAACTGCTGACGACAGTTTGGGCACAGAAAAGTCCGTCCCCTCCCTGCATGGTCCTGTAGACAGTCCTGACAGAAGGTGTGCTGACATGGCAGCACCTTGGGCCTGGTGAACAGCTCCAGGCAGATTCTGCAGGTCAGTTCTTCACGGATTTGTGTCCTAACATTTGACGATGCAGCCGCCATTTTCTTATACTTGTGACGTGTAAATGCTTCCAAGGTTACAGTTCCGCTTGCCCACCTGTTAATGCACGTGTTTGTCACGGCTCTTTGTTTACACAAATCAGGTTTTAGCCTTACCTGACAAGGCTGATAATGGTGTAAATCAAGTTAGTACGTACCTGTACAACGTTACTGTAAAAATGGAAATGTTCGCAGCAGTTTTAGGTGTGTGGTTTTCACAAAGACCTCTTCGCCGTAAACTTGAATCCACTGCGACGTTTTTCTGTCCTCTGCTTTCTTGTTTCTACCGCTAAGTAACATCACCTTCAACAGACCATTTGAATTGTCTATACCCCGAAATTAAATTGTCGTCCCATTTTAGAATAAAAGTACCTTTCAGCAGTCTGCTTGATAAAAACACAAAATGGAAGGTGCCAAAGGATGTTGTGACTGACAGTCTACTTGGAATAATCCAGGAATGAAGGAAGTGATCACATTTGAACCACTCTAAGATGGAACAAATTCTCATACTCAGTTAACTTGAGAATGGCTTTGTCATATCTGGTTCCTAGCGAATGGTATGTTTCATGCAGGGCTGTCTGTATCTATCACAGGTTGCCTAAAATACATCAACCATGATTAATGACAAAGATGATTAATGATGCGGCGTAGGAAAGGAAAAGGGAAAATGTGATGCAACTAGAATTTGGAAGCCCATGTTGTTCATTTTTGTTGTAAAATCTGTTATTCTAAGGAAGCTAACAAAAATATATTTTTATTAACTTCATGTCAAGAAAATCAAATCTGGCCGAAACCGTTGAATTTCTGTTCGTCCCAACAAGCAAATTGAGACAGACCTGATATACACATGTATAAGTCAGATACTTCCTTCTTGAGATATTCTTGAGTATATGGGCTCTGTTTAGGCGCAACCGCTAGCTCCTTTTTTGACCGCCTGAACAACGGGTAGGGTACAAGATGGCATCATTGTTTCTACTCGTGCATTGTTTGGTGTAGATAACGGTGTCTGTTTTTTTTGTAATTTCACGGTCAGAGAAATAAAGTCACCAAACTTTAACTTCATGCTTAATCGTATCCTTCAAAATTGTAGAAGAATTGTGAGAAATCGGGATTTGTGAACCCCTTGATTGTGGGTTGATGTCTGTTACTTGAAGGCATGCAAACATTTGTTTTGGCCTCATGACCAGAGCGAAAGGTCATGGGTGACGCTTAGTTAAATACTTCCTCATTTCCTGGTAAGGGTTGCGCTGTGTATTAGAGAATATACCCGACCAGGTCACTTATAGTACATTGGGCGAGGCAATACCTCTGTATAGTGCCTTAAAAAGCACAGATCTGTTTAGCAACCACCTGCCCAGATCGTAGGGTTAGAGTCCGTCTAATGACGTGTTAACCTGGGAACTAGGTATGGCGACCGGAACCTCTCTCCTCAGCCAGATATCGGACGACTTTTTGGCGTGCCAGATCTGCCTGCAGCCGTACCGCCGACCCAAGCTGCTGTCCTGTCTCCACACGTTCTGCCAGGAGTGCCTGGATCTGTTCCTCACACGGCAGGAGGAACTACACGAACTGGAGTGTCCAACATGTCGGACCAAAACTCAACTTCCGGCTTTTGGAGTCGCAGGGCTCAAGGATAACTTCTTTGTCGAGAGTCTCAAGGATACACTCAAGCTCTACAAGACGGTCAAAGAGACGGAGAAGGGTAGTAGTAATGTGGTGTGCGGTGCATGTGAGTCAGTAGGGGAAGTGAATTCGTACTGTGCGGATTGTGGGGAGCTTCTCTGTAGCGGGTGTGTCGCTGTGCACGGGCGGCTAAGGTCGCTGAAAGGGCACCAGTTGATCGGTATTGCGGAGGTCAGGTCAGGAACAGCGCTGAAGCCAGCCAAGCCTCGCACCCAGCCGTGCAGACTTCACGAGGACGAGTCTCTCAAGTTCTACTGTGAGGCCTGCGGAGAGGCTGTGTGCAGAGACTGTGTCATGCTGGAACACAAGGACCACTCCTTTACCCTTCTCTCTAAAGCTTCTGCGGGCATCAAAGAAGAGCTGGCCACCGCACTTCAAGATGCCAACAAGAGGATGGCTGGACTGAAAGTCAAGCAACAAGAAATTCTGAGCAAGAAGTCACTCCTGAAGGACACGGTGTCCCAGGTTCGAGACGAGATAAACCAAGCGGCAGAGCAAACCCGCGATCGCCTGAAGCGCTTGTTACACCAGGTTGACACCGAAGAAAAAGACCTGATGCAACAAGTGCAGAGGATTGAAAAACAGACGGAGAAAGAGTTGCGCACTGTTGAGGACACGTTAGACACTGCGATTGGTGGTCTATCCGTCACCTCAGAGTTCTGCCTTAGCATCCTCGCCCACGGTACTGACCTGGAGATCACCAGTGTGAAGACAGAGGTTCAGTCTCGTCTCCAGAGTCTACTGCAGCCGTGTTCTGCAGAGATACACACGCTAAACACGCTAGGAGGGGAGCCGTGGGTCGGCTTCGTCACCGATGGAGCTTTCAAGATAGACGATGACGTCACTCTGGTCGGTGACGTCATAGAAGGTGACGACATACATGCGGAAGGTGAGTTGGTTGAAGGTGGTTCTTAGTTACAGTGATCACCTTTTCTCCTTCCTTAAAAAAGTGTATTCTGTAGAATACGTGTCTTTGTGAAAGTTAGTACCTTTCAATCTTTCAAAGAACCCATCCTAAGACTGACATCCCGATAAATGTTAAACACGTAATGTACATACAGACGACCGTCCAGGTTTCAAAGACGTATCTTGTATTTCTTAAAAGGTTTCAAAGCAATCTTCACTACTCTGGGTAAATCCGGCCCACATGGCCCGACTAGCCTGGGACAACATTACCGCGGACAGGACCATGAAGGGCTGGTGACACTACAGAACGGGATCCAGCTCTTCACGGTCAAGTACACAGGAACCTACGTCATAGAAGCAGCAGGTGATTATATAAAGTTGATGTACATGTATGAAGTTCATGCCCGGAGGCTAATTGCAAGTAGATGGTAGAAACATGGGGAACATACATGTGACAATGATAAACGTTCAAGGAGACAACTCGAATGCTGGTGTTGGCTATATCTAGACAGGTTGAGTTTGACTTCTCCTTTTTTGAAAAGCAGAGGAATACAAAGAGGCCCATTTTTTCTATAATTTGTGGGTTCTGTGATTCTAAGAGAAAATCATGTGTTATACATTATAGGTAGTGCAAGTGTCACGTGTCAGTATGACAAGGTGCGTCTAATACTTGCTTCTCGAGGCTTTCAAGTCTTAACTAATTTACACCAAATCCTACCATAGCATGACAATACTAAAGTTGGTCTCATTCCAAAGCTTCTCTGTTCGGACACGGTTTCTCCGACAGGTGCGGCTGCAGGGTTACCGGTGCAATATGATAAACCGAAATCAGATCGTGGAAGAGGTGCTCGTGTGCAAGGGACTTTTCACCTTAAAAGAGGTAAATAGCAATGATTGACAGATATGAATATAACGTTAAGTATGTCTATTGACTGATAGTCTTGCCTGAAAAAACATTTCAAGTTAAACGTAGTATTTCATCTTAATCTATATTCGTCTCTCTCTCTCTCTCTCTCTCTCTCTCTCTCACACACACACGACACACACACACACACAGATATACACGTATATAACATCCATTGGCATAATACCGGTCGTTTTACTGCAATTTCTCAAGCAATGCTAATTTGGCAAATGATCAACGCATCATTTTCTCCAGTTATATGTTGCTGTTACAGCTTACCTTTGCCACTTCTTCTGTGTAAATTATTTTGTCTCTCTGGTCCTGCTAAAAACATAATATCGTAATTGGAACACACCGCGGAATTGCACGGAGAACGGGCGCGTGGTTGGAAGGGGTTGCACTATACCGGTCGAACGAAACACGGCACAATTTACTGCCGCTATGTACCTTTATTCATCCTCTGTTGTTCCTTTCTTCCTGTTAGTAGATGCACAAAACAAAAGTCTGCATGAGCATACAAAAAGTCATGAGAAAATGGGCGTATACTGACAAGAATTTTCATTTAATTTTGATCCGTCACAACCGCTATGTCTATGACGTAAAACTTTACTGCTGGCCGTAGCATTAAAAATGGCGGGAAAATGGCGGCGTACGTTCAATTTGACCCATTCAGCCGTAGATCCGGGCTATTATGCAACGGTTCCTCACACTTTTACACGAGTTGTAGGTCACCAAAAGAAATTCAAGATTGCTGTTGAATCATGCTCGTCTTGTGCCGTGAGCACATGTGATTATTATCTACAAATCTGGCGATGAACGTGACAGTGTGTTTGTCCCACGACGAGCTCGCCTGCCCCGAAAATGACCTGAAAACTTTTGGCCTTGTTGTCTTCGAATGCATTGCTATCGATGCTTTGTAAATTATGTATTGGACACCTAGATGTCTGAAGTGTGCATACCTCAGAAATAGCTATTGTTGCATGTGTAGATCTCTTTAAGTTCCACTATTTTTAATCGACCGGTATAAGGTTTATGACCGGTATTATGCCAATGCATGTTACACACATTCACAGAGACGCACGCGCACAATCGTTGAAAGATTTTATATGTGTACTTTATCCCCAGGTGAACTTCTGAAGATCCTAGTCGGACAGGAGGGCATGCAGAACTGTACGTCAGGTGCAGGCGGGGGCGGAGGGACGTTTGTCACCCAGGAAGACAACACTCCACTCATCATAGCGGGCGGTGGGGGCGGCGGGGTCTTGCAGTCCGTTAGAAACACTAGGAGTGACGGGACGAGGGGCGCCACAGGCAACCCCAGCTCTGGTGGGAAGGCAGGGGGGAGGGATGGGACTGGGGCGGTACAGGGCGCAGGGAATGATGATGATTTGGGAGGGGGTGGGGGAGGTCTTTTGACAGATGGGGCGAGTCACCTCAAACCAATCGGGTATGGGGGTGAAGGGGGGAAGGCGTTCGTACATGGGGGTGCAGGGGGGACAAGGGGCAGAGAGGGGGGTTTCGGTGGCGGAGGGGCAGGGTTTGCTGTTACGATAGCGAGTAACTATAGAGGTGGAGACGTACACAAAGAAGGTGGGGGAGGAGGGGGAGGATACTCTGGTGGGGGGAGAGGGGACAATGGTTGCGGAGGGGGTGGGGGTTCCTTCAACTCAGGCAGAGATGCCCGTGGACAGAGTGGCGCAAATAACGGGCCAGGGTACGTTGTTGTGACAATGACCAGGAAGAACTTTAAACAATAATAAGTGACAGTTATCAATCTGATTCCAATCAAAGAGGCTAGTACTGAACTACAATAGGTAGAAACTGCATTTTTGGAACGGCCCAATATTACTTCTCTCGTATGTTATCTGTCTATTTCGCCAATTTCTATTATTTTCAGCGATATGTGGAGCTTGGTGGAGGTTGTAAGGACGCTAAACAAAAGCCCATGGTCGTACAGCTTTAAACCACTGTATGGGTAGCATGCCGCCTGCACCAGGCTTTAGTGCTTAGACAGTTTACATGGCTCACATGTAGATTGTGGCTCTCATCCGTTGTGCTAAATTTCTGTAGTTACAACACTGTTAATTAAGGCTCTTGTCTTGATCAACCAATCTTTGCTTAATAGGGATGAATCAGGAAGTATCACAGGTGGAAACAATTTAAGTAGAATTTCCAATTAACGCTCATTCTCTGTTTTGAAAAGTCCTTTCCTTACAATTCTTCCTAGCTCACATCCATGAAGGATACGATGCAGTTTGATTTTAATTGTCTTATAAATCGCACAAAAAACTGTACTCCGTCTAAAAGCCTATTTGTGGTAAAAATCTGTCATTTCAAACCTAAAACAATACATTTTCATCAATTTGATGTCATGATATCAGACATATGGCCGAACTAGGTGGAATTTTGGACGTCTCAAACTCTCAACATTAACAAGCTTTGACTGAGGTCCAGGTCCAGGAGACAGTCCTGATGCACAGGTGTATATGAACTGCGTTGATGGCAAGTATCATTGTTCATACATGTCTAAGTTTTAGGTACACAGATAACATGCTTATGTGTTGTTGGTAACTTGTCACACATACGCGTTCGTCCACACAAAAACATACACGTACACATGCGAACAAACATACACACACGTCCGTACATATGCGCGCACACACCGACAATAGCAGTAACCAATGAAACGCAGTAATAACAGACGCCAAGTTTGTGCGTTATGTTTTAATATAAAACTCACGCTTTTTAACATTTCAGTTCCTTGCTAACATGTTCAGGAATGGTAAGCATGCATGCATAAAACCAGACAAACCCTGCACGCACGTACAGTGCACCGTGTGCTCGTTGTTGTTAACACAGTTTTGCCAGCTTATCATGTATGTGATCTAGGGTGTCTGTGACTTACAATATTGTTGCTGCAACAGCTATGAAATGACATTGTATATATGACTTACACTGTATCTGAATATAATAGTAACACATGCTCTGGTAATGATTACACACAATCTAACAGAAATTCCTAATGATGCATAAGTCGACAGATATGAAGAAACAGTAGTTTACATGTAACAGCTGAATGTTTTCTTTGTCAGCAGACCTAGCCATACCCGGTATGTAATAGCCACTGGCTGGTTAGGCAGCCCTGGCTGTACATGTATTCCTTCCAAGCTGAACCAGTACATAAAACGTAAGTAAAGCCGTAACAGCATGGCTTCAGGGTTGTGTTTACACAACGGATCGATACTTACAATAGATGTCTATTTGTGAAGTGGCAAAAGATATAAATGGAACAGGAGTTTACAGATGGAATAAGCAACATCGTAGCAAATATTCACAAGAAGGTCACTCTTTTTTTGGTTCTTATCTATGTTTGGGGTCTTCCCCAGGACACACTGAAAACGCCTTAAGGCGACATGCTTTTTATACGTAGACAAATAAATAGATGTATGAATAAGTGAAAACTTGAAGGTACTCAAAGTACTCAATGTTTTGCGGTAAGACCAAAAAAGCAAAATCTTTAATGTAAACAGTTATTGACATTTAGCACATTATTCCAAATCTATGACACTTATAAACGCCTCATATACAATTTGCACTGTGGTTCCCCCAATTTTTTGCTGGTACCAATAAATAAACCCTGTCATCATGTAATCACACTGTAAGCTTTTCTCTGAGTTTGTATGATCTGTTGTTCTCATATTTTTATTACCTGACTATTGTTATCCAATCCATTTGAGACACACATATAATTTAAAGAAATTGTCATTAAATTGACGTCAAGCATTTCCTAAATCTTCTTAATCTTACATTGAGCACCTTTAAAAAATACAACATATTGTCTAAGTAATACTCCCCATAGGCTTTGCACACATTCACATCATTGCTCATCTTCAACACTAATCCTTTGTTAACAGTTGGGCAGCTCTGGCTGTGTATATTGATCATTCTAAGCTAAAATAAATGCACATAAAACTAGGCTATGATTGTGCTTGGGCGTTTTTATGGAGCCCCTGAATCTGAACACCGGGGTTCTCATTGGGATTTTTCCACAGCCCAGAAAACCAAGTTTTCGCGGCGCAAGCCGCGTGCAGAGTGCCGAAGTCAATTGTTACAATCGGGGCCCACATCCTCTCTCAGAAATCACAGCATAGGGGCCGAAATCATAGCACAGGGAGGGGGAAGGGCAAAATTACTGCATACTGAGGGGGGCAAAATCGCATGGTTTCTAAATCACAGCATATGGGGCAAAAATACAGCATGCTGGTCCAAATCAGAGCACAGGGGCCTAAATTACAGCATAGGAGGTCCAAATGACAGCATCGGTTGTCCAAATCAAAGCTACGAGAGTAAATCACAGCATAGGGGATCCAAGTTACAGCACATGTGATATGGTGGCAAAATCACAGCATTAGGGGGTCTAAAGTACAGCATGGGGGTCCAACTCGCAGCATAGAGGGTCCACATCACAGCACAGGGGTCCAAATCACAGCATTTGGGTCTAAATCACAGCATTTGGGTCTAAATCACAGCAAAGGCAGCATAGGGGGTCCAAGTCATAGCCTATGAGGGCAAAATGGCAGCATAGGGGGTCCAAATGGCAGCATTGGAGGTCCAAATCATAGCCTAAGGGGGCAAAATGGAAGCATAGGGGGTACATATCATAGCATTTGGGTCTAAATCACAGCAAAGGAGGTCCAAATCACAGTATAGGTGTCCAAATGACAGCAAGGGGGGTCAAAATCGCAGCATAGGGGGTCTAAATCACAGCATAGGGGGTCAATTACGGTATAGGGGCCCCTATGCTCAGACTATGCTGAGAAAACTGGAACACTCTCTTTACTTGCCCAGATACATGGTCATGGGCACGGCCACGGCAACGCTGATGACGTACAGGACAAGGCACAGCCTGTCCAGCACCTGGGTCAGCAGGGTGTAATCGGACACCTCCGGCTCATCCTTCATCACCTGCTCCTCAGCCATGCGGATCAGGTTACGCAGGCAGGAGGTCTGTTCCTCCAGGGCTGCCTCCAGGCGGGTGGGCTGGCGGGTTGTCTTGGAGACAGCGGCGGGAGTCTCCACGTCGGTCACCACCACGTCATCGGCAGGGACCACGCGGTTAGCCCGCTTAGGCCAGGCCAGCTTCCCGCCGGTCAGGCCAGCTTCTCCATCCCCGCTCGCAGCCTCCTTCTCTGTGAGGTCTCCGAGCAGCAGGAACCTGAACAAACAACAACAACAACAACAACAACAAAAATATTAGTCGATAAAATATGAATTAACGCTGCCAATCAGATTGCAGTGCATCCAAAAGACGTTAAACTGGCCCGAAGGATGGTCACTTCGTTCTGAGCACAAGAGAACTCAAGGGGAACTCAAACCAACCCGCTGGGAACAAATCTAGGGAACTAAGGAAACAATCCGTGATGTGGGCAGCTTCGCATGTAGATTTGCTTTTTAGTGTAACCCCAAAACATTGTTTTGAGTAGTACGTACTTTGCCATGTAGTAGAGAAAGAAAGTCTTCGCCATCGGAGACAGACTCCCCTCCTTGTCATGGAGGCTGATGATGTACAAGGTGAAGAGGAGGAAAAGTCCCATCAGCGCCATGCACACGACGATCAGCGAGGCTGTAACATCACACGTGGGAAACAGTTACCGGAATGTTCCGTGGCATCTTTATGGGATTGGTCATTGGAAAATGGGGTTCTTGAATCACAACTTAAGTAGCATGTCCCTTACTCTTCCCAGATACTCAGAAAGGTAGCTGAGGAGTTACCGAAAGATCGGCCAGGTAAATTCCAGTTGTGATTCAAGAGCCTTAGTTTTCCAGTTTCTAGAATACTAAATGAATCTTAACAAAGGCTATTTTGTGTTTAAATGGTTTGAGTGAGGTAAGGACCAGTGGACAAAAGAAGAACAGGGAAATTTTTTTGTCCTCACCGAAATATGGCAGCGCTCCTTTCACAGGAAGTACCTCCGTGACAAACACGAGAGACACGACCATGGAGAGCTGGATGGTCACTCCGAAGGAGATCCGGTCTCCCTTGTCTATGGGCATGATGAAGGTGATGATCATCAGCACCGCCAGGATGGCACAGGGGGTAACAGTCGTGGCGATGTGGAACAGCGGGACCCTTTGCAGATAAACAGCGAAGCACGACTCCTTGCTGCCTCTAGCGAAGATCTTGTCCTTCCGAATCCATTCGCCCTCGTCTTGTGGGGGAGACCAGACGTTGCAGGAACTCCCCCCTCCGCATTCTGTGTCCAACAGATGATTTTAAGCACATAGCCTAAGAATTCAATTTTCTTTTTTCTTTTCTTTTTATTTTATGAGAAAGACACATAAGAGAAAAAAAGAATAATGAACACCCCGCGACTCTGATGACAGCAATGCATAATAGTGAGTGATTATGACTGGCTTCATTATCGCGCCTTACTCTGCTTTACGCATACTTAAAGCATTTGTAAAGTTGGTGTTTTTTCAACATTGATCTTTACCTTTTACTTTAAGGTATTCACTTGTACTTAAGTCTTGGATTTCGTGCTACACTCGTGTTAAACTATTTGAGGTTAAGAAATAAATAAAAAAAAAACAGATAACATGCATAGATATCACACGCATTCCGCAATAATCTAAAATAAGTCGAGTTCTTCATTGAACTGGCCTCGTAATGCTTCACTGATTGACTTGATCTCATTACATCAGATATGTGCAAAACTTACCGATGGTTTGCCCAACAGCAGGGGACACAGAGAAACAGATATTGCATTCCATGGTGTCGGCAGGGAAGAAGAACGGGTTTGCATCGCAGATGGTGCTGGTCAGAGTCTCCACCCTCCATGTTACCGTACCATCGGTGCTGATCACGATCGGTACGTTCTTTGGAAGGCCTTGGTACAAAGGGTCAGCACTGTGGAGAAATCAACAAATTGTCGTAATTTTCATTTGACTAGTCATTATAGAATTTTTTCAACAACCACAGACTGTTTCTTTAGGTACAATGACGGATGGAAGGTTGCCTACAAGTACTTGAACTGCTCATTTTGTTGTGTTTTACTGAAGGTAAAATCCTGCAATTTGTGACCTGAGAAAAGTTTAAAGATTCTGTTTACAGAAAAAAACAAGTTTGCTACACGTATAAGAATTTAGTACTTCTGTTACCTGAACTGGGTTGTTAATTTTATTCATTACTGAATCTTTGTTGGGATCTACCTTTAAAAGCCCATTATTTGTCTACAATCTACCAGCATTCTTAATAAAGTTAAACAGCAATGTCCAAGACAAAAGTAGGCTAACCCGAATTTTCAACTGATCAACTCGTCTTTGTCACAGAATTGACAGATTTGGGTAAGTCATGTTTTTGTGTTGGAAATTGCAGTTTAACTTTATTTAGAATGACTTCTACGAACACAGATGAACTTCAAGTTAATTTACCAGCATGATGTAACTATTGAAAGAATTGTTTCCAAAATCGTCATAAATATTGTCCATGTTATTATATTGGGCGGAGATAAATTCCATTTAATATTTGACACAAGATTAATGCTTATGAAAGAAATGCTATAATTCAAGACCGTACACAACAACAAAGCATTTACTAACAAGCTTTCGACCACTCCTCTGGTCCTTATCAAGGTGAAATGACCCAAAGCCTATGTCACACATCCAGACCGAAAGTGTGACGTCAGCAAAGGGTCAAAGGTGCTTGGCAAATTTAGAAGGACCAGATTTGTGTACGGTCTTAAAGTTTAAAATTTCATTAATGACGTTTTCCATCACAATGAACTTACATTAGAAGATAAATGCTTATGTCCGAAAATGAATACATATTTCTGCAAAATCAGATTTGACAATTTTAATCACATTAAAGAAGATACTACATACTTCATCTTCAGAGTAAATGCCGGAGTCCAGATGCTGCTGCCCGGCACGGTGAGATTCCGGATGTTCCCGTAGTACTCTGGCTCCCACTTCAGCCGGCTGTCCTGCCAGGTCTGAAAAATAACAAAATATATTTTCAGATTTATAAGAATAGAAAATCCCTTAAACATTTTAATGAGAAAACGACATGAATGGAACATTTTATGAAGTGCCTGTAGTTTACATAATTGGGTCAACTTACGAAGTCGATGGCAACAGAGGCAATCAGCAGCTCCTTCTTCTCGTCCTGTAATAAAAGTCATCGCCATGATTAGTTGCGTTTTGTTAGATCCTTGGGTTGTCTATTTGCTGTAGACCAACAAAGATTTCAAGTGTGTTACGGGTGCTAAAACTTACCAAGTCGACGATCTGTTCCACAGAGCCATTGAAACGGATGACGGACCGAGAGCGCTTCGAAGTTTTAGTCAAAGTTTCAGTTTCCGTCATATTGTCAGTCTTAGCTTCAGTTTCAGTCATAGTGTCAATTTTCGAGCCAGTTTCAGCCAAAGTGTCAGTTTTAGATTCAGTTTCAGTCTCAGTTTCAGTCATAGTGTCAATTTTCGAGCCAGTTTCAGCCAAAGTGTCAGTCTTAGTTTCATTTTCAGTCTCAGTCTTACTGCCAGGTTCAGTCTCAGCCCCAGGCGCCTGGTTTGTGTTGTACACATCGAGTAGCTCCTTTTCCAGCCTAATCTGGAAATCCACTAAGAAAGGGAAAAGGACATGTCCATTTTTAGGATAACTTACACCCACAGAAGGTACTTTAGAATTTCAGAATGATCATGATCTATACTGATAGTCTGTCATTAACACGACTACAAGTTGATATTTGACAAGTTTTCTAATACTGTCTAGATTATATTCATTAAATTTCTATTCTATACTACCAAATACTATGTAGTCTACAACAATCACCTGAACAGCTGGGCTTGTCATACTGCCAGAGGCCTCCATCAGTGCACCTCACGTCGGTGGGAGCCCCAGGCTTTAGTGAGTACCCCACGTTGCAGGTGTACGCGACCCTATCCCCCACGTTGTAGTACCTTTTGAGAGGGGTTCTGTGGCCGTAGTTTGGAGGACCCAAGTCCTCGCAGAGAAAGAGATCTGGGGGTGATAGTAATACATCAGAAAAGGCAATAGTATACTAGAAAGGCCGACATTTGCTTAGGAGCAAATACAGCATATTTCAATCCATCCATCCCAATGCAAAAATGAACTGTTCCATATCAACCGTTTGCAGAAATTGATCTTTCCCAAAACATCATCCCACTCCAAGATGGATTTAAGAACATCCCCCCTCCCCATATACACAAATGGACTCTTCCGGAACATCCCTGTCTACGCAAAATGGACTGGTCTATGTGACACATCTTCCATTCCTATTGCTAAAGCCACCCAACTATGGGAAACTGTTGTCAGCAGATGCCAAAAGCACAAACTTATTCATTTTTACAAAATGGTCAACGGTTTAACACCAGAATATCTACGTGAAAGTATTCCACCCAAGTCCTGTGACCGCACTACATACAGCCTTCGTGCTAATCAAAATTATATCCAAATTCCTTCTAGAACTGAGAAGTACAAAAGATCATTTTTACCATCCTCTGTTCATTTATGGAATCAATAACCGCTCACTACTAGAGCACTCACTTTCTAGTTTCAAAAAAGAGTTGGAGCCTTTTTACTATAGACCTCCTACCCACCTCCATTTCTCTCATGGTCCCAGATACCCATCAATTCACCTCACTAGACTTAGACTTAACTTCGGTCATTTGAATTTCCACCTGTTCCAACATAACTGTGTAAATAGTCCTATGTGTAAACGTAGTCACCCCAACGAGTCCACTATACATTACCTTCTACACTGTCCTTTATACAATAATGCAAGACTTGATATGTTGTCATCCTTAGCGGCTATGTTAATGCAGGGTATCTTATCATTCGACCCAAGACACACCACTGAAAATATTCTATGTTCAACCTTACTCAGGGGAAACCCAGTACTATCTACCATTCAGAACTGTCATTTATTTGATGTTGTATTTAGGTTCATCTAACAGACAGATCGTTTTAGCTGACCTATAACCTTATTTGATAATTTCTAAGTTTGTATATCAGCCAGATGTCACTTTGTTATTTGATTCCTTGTTTATCTTCATGCAGTTATGTTTTGTGTTCAACTTTACTCGGGGGAAACCCACATTATCCACCATTCAGGACTGTCATTTATTTGATGTTGTATTTAAGTTCATCCAACAGACAGGTTGTTTCAGTTGACTTATAACCTTATTTGATTACTTCTAAGTTTTCATACCAGCTACACGTCACTTTGTTATTTGATTTCTTGTTGTTTTATTTCATGTCATTATCATTATCTCTTGACGTTGTTATTTAGCGTTTTGTAGTCCTGTATATGTGTCCTTATTTTTGTTTATGTACATGAGGAGAAGACCTCGATAAGCAGGGTCTGCTTTCCGTCTCATCCTCTTTAAAGAAATGTGAAGAAAGAAATAAAAAAAAACACCCATATTCAAAATTCCAGATCAGTAGGCTATTTGATGCCACAGGAACCCAAAATATACATTTTTGGTTAAAAATGACAAAAAAATCCCGATTTTTGCCATTTATGTAATGTACACCATAAGTGTGAATGGAGTTCTGTGGATGGATAATGTACACACCCGCATACCAAAATCCAGATCGTTTGGTTTTAATACAAAGGCACAGGAACCAATAATATACTTTTTTAGTCTAAAAATGGCAAAAAATCCCAAAATTCAACAATTTTAAGTAACATATGCCAGGAGTGAAAATTAAGTGCTGTGGGCATATGCTCTGTACACCTTTATACCAAAATTCAGGTCATTTGGTTTCAATACAAGGGCATAGGAGCCAAAAATATACATTTTTGGTCAAAAATGGCCAAAAATCCCTCAAATTACTCATTTTTAAGTGGCGTATGCTAAAAGTGTCCATGGGGTCCTGTGGACATATGTCCAATGCGCCTCTGAACCAAATGTCAGGTCAGTTGATTTCAATGCATAGGAGCCAAAAAATATACATTATTAGTCAAAAATGGCTGAAAACCACAAAACAACTCATTTTTTAAGTGACTTATGCAAAAAGAATTGATGGGGTCCTATGGACATATGTATGATACACCTATAGACCAAATGTCAGGTCATTAGGTTGTAATACCAGGGCACAGGGGCCCAAAATATATATATTTGGTCTAAAAATGACCAAAAACCCTAAATATCATAATTTCTAAGGTCTCTATAAAAAAAAAGTGGAAAAAAATCCTGGGGGTATTTGCTATCTCTACCTCCATGCCAAATTTCAGGTCAATTGGCCCAAAAATGAAAAAGTTGAATCCATTTGAGGATTTGGCAGGAGAAGAAGAAGAAGAAGCACGTCAAAAGACAATATATTGCAATCCATACTATGTATGGATTGAAATATAATTAAATACATTACTTTTACACATTGCTCAAGGATTGCCGGATTTGTATGAGACGAATAATCGACAAAAAAACAAGGGGCATAATAATCTTTATATATGCTTAGCCAGACTTTCTTTACTCTCGCTTTATAAAACGGAACCAAAAGTATGGAAAAGACTCTAAGAGGAAAGTCTGTGGCTTTCCAACACAATTTTGGGGTTAAATGTTGTCTGATTTCAAATTTTCTCTTAGACCTTTAATTTTTTACCTTAACCCCTTGATAGATTTTAATTTTCAAGTCAAGTCTGACAACCAAGAAATTGAAATGGGGAGGCCTAAGAAACATGACAAGGTTCAGAGGATGTCTCCCATCTTGACGATACAACTTACTGCACGGAATGACGTCACACTCCTCCTGGCTGCCATCTTCCGTCATACAAAATGGCTGCCCGAGTCCAGTAGGGTTGCGGCAGTAGTTGTTCTCCAGGTTAGCCCAGGGGTACTTGGTCGGGTAGAAACCAGCCTGCGCAGCGGACCACTTCACACAGTCTGCCCCGGATGTAGTTTTATTCCATGTACCGCGGTAGTTCATGCCACTACCATGGTAGCAAACTGGGAAGGAGAAATGGAATTGTATAAATGTTCAAATGATGCATTCCTGAATGTGTATCGTTAAAAGAATGTTCCTTTCTGCTCTGCGAAGTGATTATGCAGGAACTGGTAAAATCTGAGGGATTGAGTGACAACATCGAGCAATGAGTCCTTACTTTGGTTGTACTTCTTGTCTGGTTCCGGGTTCCAACAGGCGTGTGGTGGTGACGGAAACAGGTCACAGGTAGGGAACCGGTTCTTCGTCCGGTCATCAGCCTTGTGGAGAACTTCCTCACACCACGAGCGGCACGGCAGCAGCTGTGTCCTACAAAACAGGCAGGTTTACAAACACCCTGACATTGTGAGGTTTTGTCACCACCCCCAACAATTACAGAAGTTTAAGACAGATTTAAAACAAACAAACAAATACAATGCAATTCAGCGCAAGCATTTTATTGCAATCTTGAGTATAAAGTGGTTGTCGTTCACTATTCGATCTTAGAAAAATCCAATGAATGAATTGAAATTGTCAAAATCATTGTCATTTTTTCTAGTGAGACGATACAGACTACTCACATGCACGAGGCCGTGTTGTCTCCATGTGAAGTGCAGAATGTGTTGTTCTCTTCGGAGGCAAGACATCGCGGGAAGATGACCGTAGATGCGAATTCCCGGAACTCAGGATGCCGGCTCTCTGCGTGGCTGGTCGAACTGTCGAGCAGCTCCACGGCAGAGGAATTCTGTATCTCCTCAAACGTCGTCTGGCCCAGCTGATTCGGCAGCATCGCAAGTCTGCCGCCGAGGCTGAGATCCACAGGAGTTGGCAGGCACACTGAAGATTAGAAAATTAAGAAATCGGCTTTGAACATCTACATACCAGTAACATAAGTATTAACTAGAGGCACTGATAAACAATACGGAAATAATAATTGATTAGGAAATCTACCAAACATGCAAATACATTATAAAAAATGTGCAAGAGAAATAATTTTGTATTGAACGAATCGTTCCCACAAAACCGACAGACCGTTGCCTGCAGCAACTATCTCTTTATTTTAGATCTGCTCTTAATTTTTTTCAGTTTTAATCAAAAACCACGACAGAACAGTTCTAGAAACTACTAGAGGTTAAAGGAAATGATGAGCATCGGGTCCTTTGAATATGATTTCTCCCAGAAAATAACCATTTTTCGTACATGTGCGGATCTAAGAACCGTGATAACTTACCGCAACCTTCCTCGTCACTCCCGTCCGTACAGTCCGCCCGCCCGTCACACCGCTGCCACGCCAGGACGCAGGACTGTCCGTGTGCGCACTGGTGGTATCCCAGGGGGCAGTCGATTGCTGTGGGAGAAATATTGTGTCAGTCCTTCGGTTATGATCAAGGGGTGAGAATATCTTAAAACTGAAGTAAAACTGAAATGCATGAGGAAGTAGATGTAGAGTCATACTGTGTATTAGAGTTGGGGTTATACCGCCCCTTACTGGGGGGCATACCCTTTCTTCTAGCATGAGGACACTTATATTTCCAATGCCAAACTTTGTTTTGTGCATCATGGTTGCAAATTTTTGGAGACGTTTAGCCTACATCAGAATACAAACTGTTTATTTTCAGTTTTTGGCCCAACCCAAAAAAGGCTTGGGTCTTTTTTAGGGTTGGTCGGAAAACATGAAACACAATATTTTTTTCCAATGCCTTAAACTAAGCACGTGACACACCATCATTCAGCTGGCAGATGAAGTTGTGTGGAGTCGAGCAGGGCGCGTCGTTCCAGCCGGAACGGAAGTGGTTGGCGCAGACTTCTCCTTCCCCTTCATTGTTGGGTTCCCCCGGCTGCCACCCCCCATTCGGCCAGTCCGCGGCTGTGTTGTACGGAGTCCCATCTTGCCACATCCACCCTTGCTCACCACTCGGATCGCTCAGGCCGAACCAGAAAGGGGAGTTGGAATCCATGGCGTCCTTCAGGTCCCTCAAGAAGTCGTCCGCGTCTTTGTCCTTCGGCATGGCCAGAAGCCCCCGGTCCGCTGCACACACCTGTCTGGCCTGGTTGTAGGTTTTGCCTTGGTTGTACGCCTTGAAGCACAAACCCCCATGGGCAGAGTATCCAGAAGGACAACCTGCAAATAAACATGTTCTAATCAAGCAAGTTAAAAGCGCAAATTGTACTACCAATTCACCTGCTCTAGAGCAATGATTTGCCCTTGATTTGGAGAAACTTACTCTGAAAAAACACTGTACTCCATGAAAAAATATATATTTATAAGCAGTATGCCAAGACAAGGAATACTCACTAACGCACATTTCAACAAACTCAATTCTTGTAATCTAAGTAACTTCAAAGTTTGCAAGTACTTTACTGTTTATCTCTCTGTTTTATATGAATAATTCTATCTATGAACTGTAAAATAAGTTGTGTGTTAATGTGTGATAATTGATTCCAGCGATTACCAGTAAAAGGTGTGGTGGCCGGTGTCGTGGGTTCGGTGCTTGGCACGACAGTCGTGGGTTCGGTGGTGGGCACGACAGTCGTGGGTTCGGTGGTGGGCATGACAGTCGTGGGTTTGGTGCTCGATACGACAGTCGTGGGTTCGGTGGTGGGCACGACAGTCGTGGGTTCGGTGGTGGGCACGACAGTCGTGGGTTCGGTGCTGGACAGGACAGTCGTGGGTTTGGTGCTCGATACGACAGTCGTGGGTTTGGTGCTCGATACGACAGTCGTGGGTTTGGTGCTCGATACGACAGTCGTCGGTTTGGTGCTCGAGACGACAGTCGTGGGTTTGGTGGTGGGCACGACAGTCGTGGGTTCGGTGGTGGGCACGACAGTCGTGGGTTTGGTGCTGGACACGACAGTCGTGGGTTCGGTGGTGGACACGACAGTCGTGGGTTCGGTGCTGGACGCGACAGTCGTGGGTTTGGTGCTCGATACGACAGTCGTGGGTTTGGTGCTCGAGACGACAGTCGTGGGTTCGGTGCTGGGCACGACAGTCGTGGGTGATGTTGTCGTTGGTGTCACTGTCCGGGAGGACAGAAAACAGAACTGGTCAAACCACAATTGTTCCACTCAATTGCGAGTTCCCACCCATTTATACCCTGATTTGCATGATCTATGTCTAATTATGCTCACCTTTATTTAGCTTCCTAAGTTTGAAATTCAGACTTTTTACCATTATGGAATTATAGTAATCTCTCTTAAATTATAAAAATAAGGGACTTCATTTACATAACTGCCTAAATTATTCACAGCAATTACTCTCAGGCTAAAGAGCTATCTACCATTCAAAAACCATGACCATAGCATGTCCATAATGAGGAATCGCACAACCAAAGTTTTACTGCAGTACCTTAGAAATAAAAGGCCCATTATCGAACTTGACCTTCCTTTTTCCCACCCCTGCTCACCTACAAAATATCATTAAGATCCATCAAAGGCTTCACGAGTCATGCTGCCCATAGTTAAGTGCGAACATTACAGAAATTCCTGACAAATTCTTCAAATTCCTGTGCAAACGGACGTATGATGCACTGATAGGCTAGCTCTCGGCATTTATCATTAAGGATTAAGGCGTTTTTATCTCCATGAAAAATGGAGACATAGTTTTCTGTGTGTCTGTCTGTTTGTCTGTTTCCGGAATTTTCGTAGTCAGCATAACTCAAGAACCTCTGAATGGATTACGATGATATTTGGTACGAGTAGGTGGTCGAAAGACCAAGGTCAAGGTCAATTTTGGGCTATCTGGTATGTGACCTTGATACTGCTAATTTTTTGTATGTTTCGACCTGAACGTGCTATGGTCTTCATTTGGAACTGCATGGGTCCAAATTTTCCAGGGAGAATAACTGAACAAAGAAACAATGGATTTCTGTGATATATTTACCATGCAGCTAGCTTAAACAAAGATGAACATAATGAGGTCCAAATTATGCAAATTAAGTCCCAATTTGCATACTTTATGGGGAAATCAATATATTATTCATGCAAATTAATCATAAACAATCTTCTAATTTGCATAAATAATGAAAAATTGCCAAAATTCTTCTAAATGGTAAATGATTGGACTATCCACACCGTGACGTGTAACTTAGTTAAATGTGTATATGACCAAGCATAGGTTATGTAAATGCGAAAGTCATTTGCATATTCACTATAATAGACCATGGCTAGTTGGGCAACCCTGGCTGTTTGTCAACAGCTGAACAAATAAATAAATATGAGGTGTCCGAACCCTTGTTATGTAATGAAATGATCTTAACTCCCCGTCTGGCTTCGTACTTTGTACTGATAGTGGGAATCTGTCAGGAGTTGCACTTACCAGTGGTTACGCCAGGAGGCGCTGCCGTGGACAGGCAGATGCCCACTGGAACTCTTGTTATGTAATGAAATGATCTTTACCCCAGTCTGGCTTCGTACATCATACCTGTCAGGAGTTGTACTTACTAGTGGTTACGCCAGGAGGCGCTGCCGTGGACAGGCAGATGCCGCTTGGGAACTCCAGGCCATCCACCAGCACAGTCTTGGTCAGGTCGGACTTGGACAGCCTGGAGGTGTGGAGCAAAACATATTATAATTCAATAATTGTATTTTTTTTAACAGTGGCAGTTAATGACGACCCACCTCAGTATGAGTGATGACAATGATGACTTTTTAACAGTGTACAAAAATGACCTCAAAACTATAGATATATAAGTCTTACACAAATGCTGAGTTGCTAAGGTATCCACATGTATCAGTAGATAGGTATGCATTTCATAATCATATTTCATTTCAGTATTTCATTTCATGCATATATTAGTACATCAGCACACAGTAGTACTGGATAAGTAAATACAAGATGAATACATAGTACATACATACATATCATGTAGATTGTGATGCATAATTTCACCAGATAATGAAATGTTCAAGTTTCGCAGAGGTGTTCGAAATAGAATAGAGGTCTATTTGTTCGATATGGCGTTCTCGGGAACGGTCCATTTCAGATTTCGTACTAGAAATTGTTTTCAGTAGGCAAAGGGAATTTCCTCACTTTCCAATTTTTCCCTGATCGGATGATGATGATGAATTCCACCAGCTGGACGACCAGTAGACGAAGTCCTCATCAACCGCGATTCCCTGAACATCCTTCCCGTCTTCATACAGCACCTGTCGGATATCGTTGCCCAGCAGGTCTGAGCTGTAGATGCCGGAATACTCATCACTGTAGTACAGCCGATCCTCTAAATGGGGTGAACGAATAAAGTGATCAATAGTTAGTAATTAGAGTTTTACATAGGAGTACAGAGAAGACATGCACATAGTAATATCTTACACGTACTGGCACTGCAAAGATCAATGAACCAGTGATATAGTCATAGTACCATGATTCCGGTAATAATATTCATCAAATAAACACAACTTGTTACGCCTAGTTAATTACTCATTAATTAGGTTAAAAATACAAAATCGTATCAGCAACACGTCCCTAACTAGTGTCTATTGTCTCACCATAGTAGTCTATTGTAATGGCGGAGGGATCAGTCAGACCATTGACGATTATGGTTTTGTTACTTCCATCCATCGCAGCTCGGACAATCCTGCCATTTGACGAGTCCTGGGTGACCCAGTACAGGGATCTGTGGGGAAAAAAGCCCGCCAAATAAATATGTTATATCTTCGCGAAATGTGTCGTTTTATTGTGCATTATCTCATTGATTACGCGAATAAATTTAAATAGCATTATCTACTTACATGGATGATCTCCTCTACCTAAAGTAGATATATGGCAGGAGAGGCAAGGAACCTGATATGATATGAATTGATATGATATTGCCTGAATGAGAAAATGACATTGAGATTTGCATAATCAATACTTTATCTTCCATTTGCCACATATAAAATGCCCATAGCTCATGATGAGGTTTCATATAATCTCTCCATTGATAAATGAGGGTAGCCCTAATAAAGCGCGCATCGTTCGAGAGGCAGATAAAAACGCTGTAATGGCCGCACAAGACCAACAAAAAATGACAAAACAGCACCAAGAAGGTCCCAATAATAGAAGTGCAGTGCAGTTATAGCATTTCCGGAACAGAAGCCATAAAATCAAGTTCAACTGTTGTACAAAGACTCTCCAAGCAGATGTTCGGCTCAGGCTATTTTTACGTGTATGTAAGCATTTTTGTTTGGCTTTCATTTGGTGCTGTTGGACATGAAGAAAGCTAGACAAACTAATCCGACAAAAACACCTAAAACACTTCAAAAACAGTCGTGGGAAAAAGGGGAATTATTCTCCCTAAGTTCAGTCTCTATGTACAGTTCTGTCACTAGCAGCAGAGGCTGCTGGGATCATCAGCCAGCGGTTTACTATTACAGTCGAACCGCAGAGCTCTATGCGCATCATGTTCTGCGCAGGTTCTCTGGACAGGTCATAAGCCAGAACGCAGTTTGTCCTGGTTTGACCCCGCTGCATGCGTATAAACAACTGCCTGTTGTGCAACAAAAAGACCTCAGACCTACATAATGTTTATACTTTTTCACATCTACAGGATTTGCCCAGCACAGCCATGTGGATATTTATTGCATTGCAAAAGTTCAGCCAACGTCGTGGCCCCCGAAACAAAGCAATTTTCGGTCTGTGTATTTGTGATTATCTTTTCTCCAGTTTGCCGGGGCACAGTCAGTTTTGCCCACAGTCGGACAGTCCATTTCCTCACCTTCACATTGATACCAAACTTGAAGGGTAAATTTTAGGAGAAACGGTTTTGCCCCCAAAAAAACTACAGCCATGTCAAATTCCCCGGCGTCTTTTTTCGAATGAGAAACGGCACACACTGATCTTTCACTACGCTTTACAAAACTCAGCCATTATGTTTTGACATCATTACGCTTGCACATGAATCCTACTTATTCTGGCTTCTGGATAATGTTAGTTTTATTTTGGTGGGCTTCCCGAACTCTATTTGCGACGGCAAGACTTGAGCCGTTAGTTATATCAACTTTTCCAAATGCTGGTTGAACTTGCAACATTAGGCCTGCCACCCGCGGCACGAACATGGAACGTACCGGCTGGGTTCCACCGTTCGAACCCAGGTTCGGACCAGGAGTTCGAAACAGATTGACTCAAAATATGATGAATCTTAAAAACTCTTACTTTGTACTAAAACTCTGTGTCTATGTGTGTTTGATTATCATCATGCCACTTATTATATTGCATGTGACAGCCGTACCCATTCAGATTCTTGTACCAAGAAATGAGGTCTGTGACACAATGCGAAATGTATAAAAATTGGGTCCGTCCGCAGGGTAGTGTGCTTTGGTAGCTACAACCAGACTGAAACTTCACCACTGTGATTTGCGCATGTTCGCAGTTAATTTGGGGGCAAAACCGTTTCTCCTAAAATTTACCCTTCAAGTTTGGTATCAATGTAAAGGTGAGGAACTGGACTGTCCTACTGTGGACAAAACTGATTGTGCCCCGGCCAACTGGAGAAAATATAATCACAAATACACAGACCGAAAATTGCTTTTTTTTTAGGGGCCACAGCGTTGACTGATCTTTTGCAATGCAATAAATATCCACTTGGCTGTGCTGGGCAAATCATGAAGATACGAAAAAGTATAAACATTATGTATATCTAAGGTGTCTTTGTTGCAAAATAAGCTGTTGTTTACACCCATGCAGCGGGGTCAGTCCGTGACCCGGCGTAAGCCGTATTTCAGAGAATAACGCGTTCTACGGTGACCTGCGGTTCGACTGATTAGCGGTTTATATACTATTTAAAAGTTCAACCAGGTAGGGTATGACATAAAGGTCAAATGTTGACCTTTATGTCATACCTGGGTCGCGATAACGTTCGATACAGGTGTTCCGGACTGGGTGATAAAAAGTCGTATCACACAGGCTTCGAAGTTTTATCGACGCAGTTACGATTTTGTGCACGTCCTTCTTTTACAATGCTTTCTGGAAGGAGGCTCAGCTGCACGAGATACCTTGCTCTGCCGGAGTATGGAGTACTGGAAACCTGACCGGGCAGTGGTTTCCGCCGACCCGTCCGTACCGTCAAGTTCGAACCGGTCCGAAAAACCGGCGTATAAAGGGCCATCACAGCCCGGGCAGTACATGACAGGATTCCCCCAGCAAACTTTTACACCGTGACTTCAGACAGGTTGATCGGGAAATATCAACCAGAACATCAAAGCATGCAGGTCTGTCACTTTAACCACAGATGTGGAAAATACCTGTTTATAATGAGATGCACGTTACTCACCCACTCCTGGGGTCCAGGACCAGGTCTTCAGGCTCCCTGATGTCTGGTGACGTCAGAAGTGTCCTGGCGGACGATCCATCCTTCTTTGCCACAGAGATAGTGTCTGCGCTGGAGTCAGACCAGTAGATATTCCCCCCAGCGTGGTCCAACGCCAGGCCCCAGACATCTGCAGAAAAGAAGTGTAGACGTTATTGTGTAACTGATCTCTGTAAGAGCAAGAGTTCGGAGACCTCATACCTGCATGAAATATTCAATGTTTGCAAATTTCTTATTTTATATTGTCTATATGATTATGCAAATTTGGATGATTATGTAGATATGGCTCAAAGGTACTTAAGTTTCAATGACCACAAATATCCAGGAACACAGACACACCCCTGTTGTTAAATGGCATGGCCCACAATGTTCAGATGGTAATGTAACCTGACCCTATCACTGCGCCTCTGGAGCAACTTCTGTTGATAATTAAAACCAAGCAGAGGTCCGGATTGGAAATGCAACAAAAGCACACAAAAGTCACCTTGCAGTATCAAGTTCAAAGAGGCCCAAATCAGACCTGACCGTCTGACCACCACAACCAACCAATGTACCAAATATCATTGCAATAGCACGCTGCGAACTGTAGATATATCGCCGGAAACGCACCAAAAACACACACACAGACTAATCTCCAAGCAGATCCTACGGTGCCATAATATAGTATCAAAGCTGGCCAGGGAGTAAAGCCGGCTAAGGGAGTCAAACGGGCACCTACGGTAAGTTTGATACTATACATTACGCCACCGTGGATCTGGTTGGAGATTACACACAGACCATGAAATTTAAAACCATACCAGTCCTGCATTTTTCATGCAGTTAATAACAAGAAATGTTTGAAATTACACACTTTTGATGGGAAATCCCCATATTTGGTGTAGACCATAACAGTATATCACAGTGTGCTCAGACGGATTTCCAAATGATGTTGGGATTTCACCGATAGACTGACACACCTCCAATCAAAACTTATAGATTGATTTTGTTGTATGTAGGAACATTTCAGCTGTTTTATTGTGTGTCTTGTGTGTACAGACTGGCGGTTTCATTGATAAAGCATCGTATGAAAACTAGTAAAATAGTTGGAAAAAAGAAAACTCACAGTCTATTGAAAAGTTGCAGTTTTTTATCAGAGTTGTAGAACAGACCATGGATAGTACTCAATGACGATTGCTAAGGGACACACACCTGGGAATTTTGACATGGGGTACACTTAACCCCACTGGGTTACAGGCATGGGAATTAGGCCTGGTGCACTGGGTATGGGTTTGGCTCTAAATTCCAAAGGGGGCAATAAATTTAGTTCATCTTTGGGAAATATCACATCCCTCAGTGCTTCAGGAATAGGGAAAACTTTCAATTCTCATTTTTCATTACATAAAAAGGGAAGACGTCAGATTTGAGTTCCACAGTAGAAGGCAAAAAATGGGAAAGGTTATAGTGCCATCTAAAATCCTTGAAAACCCTCTTTTTCCTTGAAAATTTTGGCCCAACCTGGAGATTTTTTGGGGTTAGAAGGAGCAGGTAAGGTCTATAGCTTTCCTATTTTGGTCACAATTTGCTCAGTTTTGCCAAGGACCTTTTATAAGGTTTCATAAAAGCTCCTTGGTTTAGCAGTTTAGTTGGCGTGCGAAGGAATCTTAGCTGTTGGTCATATGGGTGGAATCATATAAGGAAAATGTCACGATTTTCCCCACCAACCTCTGCTTGGAGAAAACAAACTGGATGCAATGACGACGAACTGAGACTCGTAAGGCTACTGCTGTCAGGTACCAAACTGAAGGTAGGTACGCGTCAAGTCAACCCATTCAGCAGACTTTGAAACGACCATTGGATCACCACAAGGAGATAGCCTGTCTCCAGTGTTGTTCACCTGCTACCTTGCAGCTGCACTGGAAACGGTACGGAGATCTTCTGCAAGACCCAATCCACCTGTCTCTATACTAGGCATACCCCTAGAAATGGAGTACGCAGATGATGTTTGTTTGTTTGTTTATTTTTATTTATCCAGGGTTACATGTCGCCTTGCCGGCGTTTTTCAAAGAACCCTGGGGGGAAACCCCGTACATACATAACAACAAATGATAACAGCATAAAATCAAATACATGGTGACTCAGCAAGAATCGGCAAATGATAACGCAATTTAACTAAGACAAAATAAGGCAAATCAATTGTACACATTAATCCTAAAATAACTCGAAATCATAAGTGAAATCAAATAAGTAATGGGAATGTGGACTTCCTAGATGAGGAAAGAGATCCATTAGAAAGTCTCGTACCTGTAGCAGCGAAGACTCTAAAAGACTCAAACCTGTTTGTTAATGAAGGTAAAACAGAGTTCACACATGTCTACCTGGCCGACAAACCACAACGGGGAGAAGAGGAATGGAGGAAAAGTAAAATACTGGGTTTCCTCCTCTGTAGTTCTGCCGATGTAGAAGCACGCCGCATCATGGGCAACATTGCTTTTAGATCCTTCTGCAAGATTTGGGTCCGAAGATCCAGCATTCCTTTGCGTGCGCTCACAGGTCTCCAATGGCCAAAAAGCATGGTATCCAACAAAACCCTGTACCGTATCTGTAACACCACACCTCTCTCCGAAAAAGCCGATCAAGGTGGTCCATGTTTGGACACATCCTCAGGATGCCACAAGACACACCTGCACAGAAAGCCCTTGAATTCGCCATCCTAGGTTCCAACAGATTAAAGGCACGCAAGGGAAGACATTGTGTCAACCTGCTCAGCCTGCTGAAAGCAGACCTAAAGCACAGAGGTCGAGCTTTTCCCACAACATCAAAGAAACTCCAGGAACTAAGGAAGCTTGCAGGATGCAAGGAACAATGGAAGAAGATGAAGAAAGACTGAATGCAGCTATAGGACTTTCCAGACTATAGATGCAGAACCCAGTGACTGATGATGATAGCGTTCTATAAGCCCTTTCACAGTGAATATGTCAAAGGATATATAATATACATGACTTGAAAGTTTAATCGGAAATTCGGTAAGGGGGCGCCAGCGGTGGGTATCGGGGTGCTGCGCCCTCATTCCCCGGTTCAGAAAATAACCCTGGATCATAAGGCCCACAAAAAGTTAACAAAACCCGTCTGGACGTTGTTATGCAAATCGAAACAATGGTCGAGAAGATGAATGTTTTCTTTGACATATTACGTAGAATTCCTGTCGCCGCACATGCGTTCTGATCTCTGTGAAAGGGCTTATTTCAAAATGCTTGCATGTCTCAGACTTTGATATAAATTTTAAAAGAAGAAATGGTAATTCATAACTCACCACTGCTGCCGGTATATATGATGGTCTCCATGCCACTTCCATCACGACGAGCCCGTTTGATGTTGATGTTCCATACATCTGACCAGTACATGAAGTCGGTGAGCGGGTCGTAGTCCAGGGCGACTGGCTCTCCAACATCTACCAGTGGCAGTGTGACCTTTGATCCGGAAGTGATGTTAATTTGGAGAATGGCGTCCCAGTCAGCCACCAGGAGGAATGGCTCACTGTTGTTACGGGAGCCGAGGTCTCCTAATGGTAGAGGAAATGCAGCAGCTGTTTACAAAATAACTTCAAGCATGTGAATAAAATTGATTAACTTCAGCAAACATAATGGGGTTGGCCTGTGAGTGACGTAAAAATTATAGTTCAAATCATTGAATGCCCCTCGCATGAACACTGAGCCATCTGCACCACTATATGTTTTGTACAATGTATGTGTAGTGATATAGGTTGATGAATCTAATAGTACTTAATGTAATCTGTATCTGTATTATATTTTATATGACCCTGACCTCCCTCATGACCTCAATGAAAAGCGGCCTGCTGGCCGATTTGAGCTTCTCACGAATAAACAAAGGTTCAAACAAACAAACAAACTGTTATGTAACTTGCCTCATGCCCTTTTCGGAAGGCACTTTTTGACCCAGGTGTAATAGTGACTTCTGTTGGGGAGATTGATAAGGTGGTGAAAGGTCTCGCCTTCAAATGCTGTGCCCTTTATAGCCCTTAAACATTCTAGGAGACAAACCTTTACCGTTATATATATAGAAATGGAAAAATATTCACAAAAAATCAACAATTGGGGAAAAAATTTAAAACGATGTTTACGCAGAATTTAATCAACGATTTTCAGTACTAGTGGCGTTGCGTAACTATATCCGTTGCCACGGTAACGGACGAGACCATATTTTGTGGGGCTGATTTACCTCTTCTTTTTATCATCATGACTGGTTTGAGAGGGATTTTCCAAGGTTAGAAAAAAGGTGATAAGAAGTGCGTTAGTGAGATGCACAAACACTGAAATGTTTTGGAATTTGTAAGGCGGTATAAAGTATTTCCCGACAAGCACACGCATTGTTTAGAAAGGCTCGATTTCACTGACAGCACATGTAAGTGTTTACAGAAATTAGATGTTCAAGAACCGCAGAAAGGGCAAAGAATCAAATACTACAGATGTTTGTGTTCTATTTTCAGGACAGCGTCAAATGTAAG
This sequence comes from Branchiostoma floridae x Branchiostoma belcheri, assembly GCA_019207045.1. Classification (NCBI taxonomy): domain Eukaryota; kingdom Metazoa; phylum Chordata; class Leptocardii; order Amphioxiformes; family Branchiostomatidae; genus Branchiostoma; species Branchiostoma floridae x Branchiostoma belcheri. Next base: position 733,692 of record CM033038.1, on the reverse strand, counting down.
ACCATGCGATGCGCTGTGTGGGGGTGGTGGTGGAAGTATTCTTTTGTTTGCTAAGACATCTAATGATGAATGGAACTAAGTCTGTTCGTTGTATGTGGCACTGTTAAACTAATTTACAAAAGCCGAGTGCAGCATGCCACATTGTCCTCGTCTGTCTGTCTATCTATTGAAAGCAAATATAAAGAAAGTCTGTGTAAAGCTAACTCTGCTGTCCGGGCTGTAACTGGCCCCCGGCCCCGCCCATATGTTGGGCGGTCTGCTATAAGCGAGATTTAATAAGGCTAAAGAAAACACATTGTAGGAGTTTACAGTTGAGGCTGTAAAAGTCCAAATGACCCTAAGGCCATACCAATTTTCTTTGTTGGTTCTCGGAATCGCCGCTTCTATTTTTCCCATTTTGTAAAAAAAAAATTCCATTCAGTAAGTTATAGCCTGGATACCATACCCCAACCTCAAATATCTTTCGTGTTGGGAGATCGGGCTGGGGTTTGGTAACCAGGCTAAGTAAGTTTGATAGTGCTGCCAAACTTTGGTTCAGTTACAAAAACAAAACGTCTGGAAGTACCAGTACATTTACTTTTTCTCACCCCCAAGTCCTTTGTTACCAATTGATTTGATTTGATTTGATTTGAATTTATTTATTTTGCACAATCTTTAAAAAAAGTTAACAGAAAACAAATTAAAGAATGAAAGTACATGCAGGGGGGAAGAAAAAAGCCTCGTGGCTTGTACAAAGTCTTCCTCCAAAGCAACAAGATTGAATAGACGTGTAAAAATTATACATTAGACAATAATGTAACCAAAAGAATTATATCAATTAACAAAATGGAAATAAATCATAATAGTTCAATAATTGATAACTAATGCAATATCATAATGGCAAAATGAATGGAATGATGTAATAAGAATATAAAATTGTAAGAAATCTAACAACTAACAATGAATGGGAGATTAATTAAATGTTTGATTATCTAATAATGACTTTTTTAACAGTTTTTTGAAGATGGGTGGTGAATGACAAAGATGTAAGATTCACTTAAACTATTCCAGATTTGTGGACACTTGAACAACATGGAAAACTTTCTTTGTTGTGTTTTTACTTGTATCTGTTTTAAATGGTTAGACTGTCTAGTATTGTAATGATGGTGGTCTGAATTGTGATGGAAAAGGTTCTGGAATTGCTTTGGTATACAAGAACTATTAATTGTTTTGTGAACAAAAAGGCAATTTTGCAGTTTGTTTATATCATATATAGTTAATACTTTTAAATTACGAAACAAAGATGCAGAAGGGAATGTATACGACACATTTGAGACTATTCGGACGAAGCGTTTCTGCAGAAGAAGTAGAGGTTTAAGTGATGTAGAATATGTACTGGCCCATACGATGTTACAATATGCAAGGTAGGGAAATAGTAAACTATAGTATAATATCATATATGTTTTAGAAGATAGTAGCGTTGCGATTTTCCTGACAATACCTATGTTTTTATAGATTTTTTTACAAATAAGGTCAATATGTTTTTTCCAGGTAAGTTTGTCATCAATGGTGACACCTAAGAAACACGTGTGCGTAACTTGATTAATTGGTGTGTTATTAATAGCTATTTTAACATTTTCCTTATTGCATTTTTTCTTCCCGGCAAAAATAATGAAATTTGTTTTCTTGACATTTAAGGATAATTTGTTAATTTGGAACCATTTGTTTACTTTGTCTAATTCTCTATTCATTTTACTGACTAATATATCAAGGTCAGAATGTGATGAAAACAAGTTAGTATCATCTGCATATAGTTCATCAGATACATAAGCCAAATCGTTGATATATATGAGAAATAATAGAGGACCAAGAATAGAACCTTGAGGGACGCCACAGGAAATTGATCTTGTATCTGAGGAGTAGGTATTATTGGAAACATACTGTTTTCTGTTAAATAAATAGTCTTTTAGCCATGTGAAAACATATCCTTGAAAGCCATAGCAGTTAAGTTTTTCTAATAGAATTTTATGGTTCACGGTGTCGAATGCTTTCGACAAGTCCAGAAACACACCAATGGTGAATTCATTCTTTTCTATGGCCGAGGTAATTTTTAATTCCAAAAGTGTCATATATGTTGAATGGTGTTTACGGAAGCCATATTGGTGTTCATGGAGAATGTTGTTATCTTCTAAGTGCTGTAGAATTCTCTTGTATACTAATTTCTCAAGGACTTTTGAAAATACCGGCAAAACTGATATGGGGCGGTAATTTGACAGTAAACAGGTGTTTCCCGATTTGAAAAGCGGTATGACTTTGGCTATCTTTAAATCATTCGGGACCATACCAGTTTCCAGGGACAATTTTAATATATACGTGAGGGGCTCTAGTATTGAGCTGCTGACTTGTTTTATTATTATAAGGAGGTGCTTAATTCATCATTACCAGGAGCAGAGTTCTTAAGATTACAAATAATATTCTGGACTTCGGATTGAGTGGGTGTTTCAAAGAAGCTATAAGATGGGTAGACATTGTTAATGAAAGATAGAGGAGAACAGTCAGTCTTGTCGATCTTTTTAGCTAATGAGGGTCCAATATTGACAAAAAAGTTATTGAAGGCATCTACAATGTCTTGTGGGTTTGATATTTCATATGTGTCGTCACAGAGTTTGCTAGGAAGGACATTCGATTTCTTTTTTTTTATTAAGAAGCTCGTTTATCAATTTCCATGTGGTTCTTATGTTATCTGTTGTCTCCTTGAATTTTTTGTGATAGTGATTCCTTTTAGATAAGCGAATTAATGTGTTGAATTTATTTCTGTAAGTTTTATATGTCTGGAAAGAAGTTGGATTTGGATCCCTTACATATTTTTTGTATAGCTTGTTTTTCTTGATGGACGATGGACGATTGATTCATTTCTTGTTTGTTGCAAAGTACTTTGGGGAACACATAAATCATCGTGAATATGAGATACACATTGGCATAACATAACGTTAAACGTTAGCAGCATCAGAAGTTCAGAAATTCGGCTGAGCATATTGTGCTCAGTGTCACACACCCACACTTTTACACGTAAATTGTCAACTGAAACACAGAAATCGGCACCCAAACAAACAACAGTATATATAATAAATTACCAATACTTGTTCACTCTTGTACCTACTTGGGCAACATGTTTTGATATGCCTGAATGGTACAAATCCGTCCGAAAGCCGCCGAAAATGGAGATAAACAAGGGTTATTTTTACGGGCGGCCATCTTTGTTTGGGTTGCAGCAGCGCCCCACGGTGACTTTTGTGAAATTGCAGATTTCACAGCTCTTGATTGCATTACTGTCTACCAAAGAGGTTGAACCAAATTGCATCTTGTTTTTTTGCCAACAGAAAATTGCAACAAAAAATGGAGAATAAACCTATGGTCTTATACAACATGTAGTTCAGTACTTTGGGTAATGTTCATGTATTTTGGGGGAGTGGAAGTATTTGTAATTTTTTTTTCAATTTGCACCAGTCAGACCATGAAATGTATCTAGAGCCTTGAATAGATAATTTTATCAACTCAGAGGGCAAAAAAGACTTCCAGCAATGCTATTTCATTTCTAGAGGCGAACTTAAATAATATTTGCTGTTGTTGTTGCATTTCCGGAAAAATACTATTGGCCTGTTTGAGATGTTTTTTGTTTACCACATGATTAAAGATAAAAAGATAAATTAGAAGGTTAAACTAGAAGTAGAACAAAAGATAATGGATAAGTTGAGTTGAGCTGAAGAAAACGATTAAGTTTGTCTTTAATACTGAGCATTTCTGTTTACTGTAGTACTGACTGTACAAATTGTAGGTAAAACTTATGCCAACAATGCAATTTTGCAATGTAATGTAATGTAATTATTACTGATTAACTATTTCTAGCATATGTATACCTTGGGTCCAGGTCTGGACTTATCATCCTGGACCTCTGGACCTGAACCCAGACTTGTTGCAAGTTTTTCTTTTTCGCCCTGTCGCTTCAACTTTTTGCAGAAAAAATCCGAGAACCAAGAAATAAAATTGGTGTGGCCTAACATCTCATGTGTTCTGTTCATGTACGTGCCACTGTAAAATATTGCAGCAGGGTTTTACTACATATGTCCTCGGGCGCGACACAGCCGATATCATCAGATTGTACTAGATACCGGTCAACTCAATATCAAAACATCACATCCAACATACCATGGTGCTTAGTCAAAGTAATTATTGTTTAAAAAAAAACCATCAAATTTCATGTTTAAGACAGTGAAAAAATACTAGCATTCCAGATCATGGCATTCGCGTTTAAATACAAGCCGAAGAATCCATGGCCAAGTACCGCTGATATTTCAGAGACAAATATGTTTGATAAGAAACCACATATAAAACAGCAGGCCTGACGGTGACCTCTTTGTTAAATTAAAAAAAGGATCTGGTATACTATGATAGTATCACAAAAGTAGAGGCTACACAGGGGCAGACAATTGTACAACGTTTACACATGGGTTGATTTTGTAAAGAAAATGTAAAACACACAAATGCTTACAATGGGAATAAAAGTTTAGAAAAACTAAAGCTAGCCTGTTAGAAATGTCCTTGATAGGACGGTGACTAAAATCTCATTTGATTGACAGATTGTTGTACGTGTGCCGAAGTAAAAGCTATCAGCGCTCAACTCTCTTCGACAAACTTTCTGGGATTCTTGGACATCCTGTTAACTCAAATACCCTATACGACAACGCCAAACATTTTTAAATGCCACGTGGTATCCTCTGTGTTCTTGTTATATCAACTGTGAAATTATGCCGAACACACAAAACTACGTCATGGCAACCTGACGCTTTTAGTTATGTGTGCCTCTCCTATCCATCCTTTGGGGCGGGAGTTCAGTGAACATACGTTATTGTATTTTTTATCACCCATAACTTTGTTTTTGTCTTGTTGAATAGTTCATTTTCCCTGCAGTAAAAGCGGCGGCGAGAAGACAAGTTCTATGTAACTTGAGCTGCCGTCCCTTTGTCTTGTTCGGTTTTTGTATGTTTGATGTTGAATGAATAAAAACAGAAACAAAAGCTGTCATGTACAAGCCATATTGATATGAAGTTACTATAACATTGCTGTATGAATGTGATGCCATCCCATAGTCTCCAGGCCAAAGTCCCCTATTACTATAGACTACCATTCCAGCCCACCACCAGAAGGTGTAATATACACCGGTCATTAATTATTCATGCATCAAACTCAGCTATTCATGACGACACACCCAAGCAGTTGTTACAGTAGTAAACATGTACTGTAAACCTCACAATATTTGAGATGTTTAAATCAGCGGCAGAATTCTCAGTTCAAACCCATTATATTCCGTTGTCACTACCTACAGTATCAACAGTAACAAACGTATCCGGTTTATGAATAAACTGCAAACTCAGAACTGCCTTAAACTATTGCAATTCAAATGGCGTAAACTTAAGCGTTTTACAGTATCTCTCTATTAGTCAGTCTAATGCGGCATGTGAAACAGCCCATGATGCTAATGTAGTATATGGGCTAGATGGTACTTTATGTCATACCTGTGACGCGAAAACGTTCGATACTGGTGTTCCGGACCGTGTGATAACTTTCCGTGTTACATGGGCTCTAAGTTGTATCACACGGGCTCCATTCGAATAAATCGAACTATTTCGAGCGGGACGACTGTGGCGCCGTCGAAGATTCGACTACCTGATTCGGACGTTAGAACATTACTGTTGTAACTCTTTTTGTTCGAGGGCACCAAATTTGTTCAGCTTCTGGCGCATTTCGCATCAAAACATGGGTTTTCTTAGGTGGGTATGACATAAATAAAATACAACACGGTGTATTCCGCATCACCCTCGGTCCCAGGCTGGAACCTCGGCTGATACGGAATACACCGTGTTGTATTCTATATTTATATCATACCCAGTCCGTATTTACATTCGATATCGGTTTTCCGACCGGTCCGTATTTTCCCATACGGCCCGGGGCGCCATAGTTCGATTCGAACGATCAGAACTCGCTTGCGTGCACCGCTGTCGAAAATTCGAACAACTGTTCACTGGCTTTGCCCGGTTCTTTTGTCGAAGTAACTAATAAATTTGTTGCGATGTGCATAAGTGTCACATTTTTTTGCAATAAACTTGAGTTTCCTCGGGTTTACATGATATAAATAAAATAAAACACGGTGTATGAAGGAAGGAAGGAAGGAAGGAAGGAAGGAAGGAAGGAAGGAAGGAAGGAAGGAAGGAAGGAAGGAAGGAAGGAAGGAAGGAAGGAAGGAAGGAAGGAAGGAAGGACGGAAGGAAGGAAATGTTTATTCGATCATCTTGATCACATAAATGTATATCGCACATATGTACATTGTATAGGCTGAATTGCACACTTTTTACAGGTAACGGGAGGTGTCATTGACTACTTTACCAGGGCAGAGTTCCAACAGAGAGGCAGTCCACACATTCATTCTTTGTTTTGGGTGAAAGATGCTCCAAAATTAAATACTTAAAATCATTGATTCAGGCAAATTACTGCTTAACATTCAAACGGCCTAATGGCGATGTTTGTAACCTTAAAATCACAAAATAAATTCCGTATCCATATTCTGTGCGGGTATGGTGCACTCCGTATCGCCCTCGGTCCCGGCCCTCCCGCGGCCCTCGGGCGATCAGACTCGGCCGCGGTCGGGCCGTACCTCGGGCGATACCGAATACACCTTGTTGTATTCTATCTTTATTTTCTGTTTTACAAGTTATATTCGAACAGAGTACAGAGTTAGGCAACATTACGACATTAGGAGAAATATCTTTGTGCGGATATCTGCACGTGTGGGTCTATATGAGTGTATATACAGGCCTGTATACGTGTGTACGTGTCTCTCCACAACTAGTTCACGCCCTTAGCAGAAACAGCGCTCATTTTGGACAGCCTTACGTTAATGTCCACCAAAACTCCAGCCTTTGTGCTGACTTGTAGAAATACAATGGCTTCGGATTGGCGGGATAAACCATGGATAATTGGGCTGTGACCAGAGGTACCGGTGTGCGGGTCAACTTCAGGATTTTCCTTGCTCTGCTTATAGTCTCCAACTTCCATTTCTTACCGAAGAGCTTTCTTTGCAAACATTTTAACCATGTCTCTGTGTATTTCATGGCCCTGATCACATATTAATTTCCAGCACTTTTCTTACCCGTATGTGTCATGTTCTTAATTTGTAGCAGTTATTTTGAAAAGGGCATCGTATCAAAAGTAATCATTAGGAAGGTTTTAGTATTTCAGGTTTTAGGTTTCAGCTAGACACGCTTACACACTTAGCACTTAGATCCTCCCGTGTGTGGTGGGCAGGAAGCAGTCTCCATTCAGGGCGGTTTTGGGCAAGGATTTCCACTTCCTTCAGGTTATAGTCATCCCCAGTTGTTAAAGTTCCTGTGTATTTTATCCTTCTTTCTGTGATAATGGTGCTAAGAGTTTTTTTCTCACTCCTGATGCTCAAAAAAATCACGGGTCTTAGTGGCAAGCGTGCAGATGTTGACACACTGGCAGCACCTAATCCGTTGGTGTTTTGGCACCTTTTTTTTGACAGATTAGCCGTGAGGCTCGGTGGGCGTCACTCCACCGACATGGGGGCAGGGGCATGGCGAGTATCGAACTCAGGACCTACTGAACGCTCTAGACAATTCCTGATACACAGCGCAGGAGAAAAGCGGAAACACAGAAAAAAACAACTTTGCAACAGAATCTGCTTACAGATGTGCCTTTTGTGGCAGAACTGTCGTTCTGTCATTCAGCTTAGACATAGACTATGCTGTAGGGCTGATGTGACAATGTTTTACCATGGTCAGTACTGACCGACGGAGGCCATAAATGATTTGAGTTGGTGGACATTGATGTACTGTCCGAACTTTGAGTTGCGTCTCTTGTTTCTCAGGTGAGACCGCGAACGTTTTGAATGAGCGTTGAGTTTGTGTGTGCTTGTGTATGTGTGTGTGTGTGTGTGTGTTTGTGTGTGTGTGCGCGCCGCGCGCGCGCGTGTGTGTGTTTGTGTTTGTGTGTGTTTGTTTGTGTGTGTGTGTTTGTGTGTGTATGTCTGTGATGTCCAGAGCGTTCGCTAAGACAGCTTCAGAGCTGAAAGCTACTATCTCCCTAAAACTCAAACAACTTTAGGATATAGCTAGTATTGCTTACCTTGTTCAGCACCGGTCAAGCAGGCGAAGAACACCACAAGGATGAACACCTTAAACCAGCCATGTAAACCAGCCATGTTATTCCAGCCTGTTTTCCAGCAGAATAACTCCGGTACAGAAATGCTGACAAGCGGCGCTCCTACTGTGCACACCTCTCTCTGTACCTGATTTCTGACAACGACATATCCATGTTGACTACTATTTTTCCTCTACAAATTTTACTGACATAACCAATTGAATATAGCTTACAATATACAAAAAAATATCGAAATTGTCACATGGATAGACATCGATGTATTCAACAATTTTGTGTTCTCTCATAGCGACTAAACATGCACAACAAAAAAGTCTCCGGGAGACATTATTAAATTTTAAATATTAATGACATCGGATAAAGTGGACAATTCTGGGCGTTATTTTTAGTGACTCCCGCTAATGTACTGTAGACATGGCATGATGTCACATGTCACATATTTTAAGTGAGTACTTTGTAAACTGTCAACAGAAAGATGTTCAGAAGTGCATTTTTTTATTATACTGTATTGGTGATCTCTTTAGACGCATTTTGTCAGAGTGTTGTATGTAACGTTATGTGACCTGGTGAAATCATGGTAGTAACGTTATATCGACCTTCAATGACTATTGTTAACAGAGTTATGTTGAAAAAAAGGGCGTCAGCTTGTAATGGGTGTCTATCTGTAACAAGCGCAGCCAATTATGAATCACACGCGCAGATAATCTCCCCAGCACACGCACATACATATCTAATTCTAAAGGAAATCTGCCAGCTCTGCTCTAGTCTAGATGCCAAATTACTAATTAAAAAAAATTCTAGAAATTCAAAGTATATTTTCACAAAAGCGATCATGTGAAATTTCTGTTGGAGAGCTGTCATTTATGGGCCATATATATATTAAAGAGAATCGGCTTTATACAGGATTCAGATATTCTTAGTAAGAACTTTGGCGAGACAGATGGGCGAATGAGAAATTTTAATCTGTAGTTTTTTAAAGTTGTTTTTTGGCCAGGGAGAAGCTTCCTGACGATGTAATAGTCAGGCGTAGATTACAGTAGGAGGGTACTAGTACTATGCCCAAACCACGTAGCCTTCTCCTTGTGTCGTAGTCATGTACGTTTGAGTAAAAACTTTCACACACGCAAAACTTGGCGAAATGCCAGCTTAAAAAACAACACTTGCTTTAAGTTACTTGGAGTCAAAATGAAGAAAACATTGATGTTGCCGGTAATTTGCTTCATATCAAGTCATAAAGACTGACAGCATTTTGCATGTTTAATGGAAACGAGCTGTGTACAAAGGATACAGAGTAGGGCTGGGTACCGGTACAGAAAATTCAGGTCCAGGTCCGGTTCAGGTCCAGAGGATCAGGTCCTGAACCAGGACCTGATTCAGTATGTGAAAACTTGTAAATTGTCAGTATTCAGAACAATGGTCCATTTTGCTGCGAAGAATTCTGTGTGGTTTTTGTGGAGTATTTAACTACCACTGGCGTTTTGAAATCCTACAAGGCTTACTGTCCCTGTATACGACTGACTGTAAAAATTGGTAGAAATGACTACAGACTCTTCTATACTTCACTCTTGTTAATGTTATTGTACCGGTACCCACCCCTAATACAGAGTGATATACTTCAGCAGACAGGCAAAATTGTCAGCATTTATTTCAACACAAAACTACTATTAAAAGAAAAACTGAATCTAAATGTTTGGGTTTAAAGTTTAATAAAAGTAATAACAGGAACATGCGGCGCCAGACCAACTGTACCCTGGGAGCCAGCACTCCTTCAGGCTTATACTCCCCCGGAGCACTAATGTGAGATCTGCGGGCTGACTGCCTTGGGTCCCCGAACAAAACTCGCTAGCTACCCGGTCCTGTCTGGCTCCCAGGGTAGACCAACTGTAACCCGCCGGGTTTTTCATTTCAAACTCAAAGGGAACTTTTTTTACCTGGTATTCCAGTAGCCCTTTGATTGTCATGAAATTGATAACTGTTGGGTTACCGGGTATCTAATTATTGCATAAGCCTCTTCCTGGTCATCGTGACAACAACGTACCCTGGCCCGTTATTTGCGACATTTTGTTATGTCCGCGGGCATCTCTGCCTGAGCTAAAGGAACCCTATCCGCAATGCCCCTTACCATTGTCCCCTCCCCCCACGGATTATCATCTCCCTCCTCCCCCACCTTCTTTGTGTACGTCCCCACCTCTATAATTACTCGTTATCACAACACAAAACCCTCCGCCACTGAGACACTATCCCACCTGCACACCCACTGGGTCAAGTGGACATGCTTGGACTTTTCTTTGATTCTGTTCCACACATACTTCTAACCCATAAGCTACACATGTTAGGTTTTGGTGGTGAACTGCTATAATGGTTTAATTCATATTTGACTAACCGGAGGCAAAGGGTCGTGGTAGAGGACAGTGTGTCGTCGTTATATAGATCATACCATCAATCCAGGGACCAAATATGACTTTCTCAAGTCCAAACGGATTATCTTGAGATTTAACTGAGTGTGAGAACTTATTACCTTCGCCAAGAAGGTTATATTTTGGGTAGCGTTAAACTTTGTTTGTATGTACGTATGCATGTATGTATGTAGAAGACCACAATAACTCAAGAACGCCTGGATGGATTGTATTGATGTTCGGTATGTGAGTAGGTCTTGGTGAGACCTAGAAACGATTAGATTTTGGGCCCCCTAGCAACCTGTTATGGTACTGCAGCAGAACTTCCTGGTTTGATATCTCAAGTTCTGAACATGCTATGGCCATGATTTTTTAGTGGTAGATAGCTCTTGATGCCGAGAGTAGGTGGTGTATGTTTGGGCCCCCTAGCGGCTTGTTTTGGAACTGCAGAGCAGGTTTAGTGTCAGACTTTAAAAGGGAATAACTCAAAAGAGGTTAACGAATTGTTATGATTTTTGGTATGTGGATAGCTTAAGTGATGCTTCATATAATGACATATTAATTATGCAAATATTTATCTAATTTGCATAATTGATTATGAAATTTTATGAACATGCTCAGTTCCAGTATGGGACCATTGCAACATGTGACACCTGTAACTGAGAAGGAGAAGAATATTGATTGATATATATTATGCAAAATAAATACCTAATTTGCATGATTAATGAGAAAATGCTACAATTTTGTTGTCGTAAATGACAGTAACTTCTTACTTGTAGCATTTGGAAGTTATGTACGGGTGAACATCGTTGAACATTGATTATGCAAATGAGGGTCTCATTTGCATAAATTATCAGAAAATGCGATAAAAGCCTTCTTTCTTAACATAGATTGTGTACGTCTGGTGTCTGGTAGAGGAGATGATCAACTGATACAATTTATGTAAATAAGAACCTTATTTGCATAATCAATGATAAACAATTAAAGCAGCAGTTGTAAAGAAAGGTAGGATTATTTGGCAAAGGTATGGGGTCGTGGAACTCTAGTTCCACATTGCAGTGGTTCAACATCTATGCCTTCATTCCGGAATAGAAGAAACCCTTTCCTACTTTTAGTACGCAGTGACAACACCCTTCGAAATTTGCGTTCTCACAATACACGCTGATCAACAGGTATCCGTACTGTAAAAGGGGAAATGTGTACGGGAATTTAATTTCGAAGTAAGGAGAAAATGGGCTGTTTGAGTTAATTCTAACTTTGAAAGAAGGTAGAATACTGTCACAGATTGAACAAAACGTTTCGCGGTGGTTCTGAAACGTTACGGTGAAGAGTCATTGCAAAAATACGAACCTTAAACTGCTGCGAACATTTCATGCAATTTTTACAGTGACGTTGTTCATGTATGTGCTAACTGGATCTACACCATTGTTAGCCTTGTCAGGTGAGGCTGAAACCTGATCCATGTAAACAAAGAGCCGTGCCGAACACGTGCATGCACAGGTGGGCAAGCGGAACGGTGACCTTGGTATTAGAAATAGAAGGCTTGTTAAAAAATGACGTCGAGACAAGGATAGCAAAATGGCGGCTGCAAGTTGTCAAATGTGGGGACACATTTCAAAGAATAACTGACTTAACCTACAGCAACTGCCTGCAGCTGTTCACCAGGTCTATTCAAAGTGGTATTCGAAGTGCTTTATCCCTTTCAATGTCAACAGGTATTTGATGATCTCAGTCACAAACTGTAAACAAATTGATTACAAGTATACCTAACATTATAGCCTATTTTAGAAGAAAAAGACTTAAGGTCCAAAAGCATGCATATATTCATGTATTTCCCCTCCACTCTAGGACAAGGTGCCACAATACAAGCGAAATACATGAAATAAAAAGGCTTTAAAGTGAGAACCAAAGACTTGGTCACTGTTGTACAGAAAAATAAATTATTTGTTAGCCACTCCTATACCAGAAGGAGGACAAAGCTGCTGGCTACAGGCAAATATGGCTCATCTTGTACTAGTTTAACCGGAACAGCCACTCCTACATAATATTAGTACATTTCGGTACAAAAACCACTTATTACAAGCAAATCTATGTAACATCAGAATACAGTTCAGTACCCCTGACATAAATGCTAGTATTTTCGCCAAATAAAAAGAGACCCGACGAAAGACTAAGCTGCATATATATATATATACTAACGTTTTTTACTACAAAGAAAGTCCGCTAACATCAGCGCACAATTGTGTTAAATAGTTTTGTTTGCATGTACAACAAAAACAAACCAAATGTAACTTTCTCACATCAGAGTCCCTAGATCCACTACCGGTACGTGCAGTACACCGCAAACACACCAAAGTACATTGTTTGTCTTCTCACAAACAACTGTATAAGCAGGGGATAACATTAGGCTTAGGAACTTATGGCTTCAAGTAGGATATGTAAGATGCTTAGAAACAACTTTAAAATTACGTATAACTGACTTAAATTACCAACAGCTTTATTCATTCATAGATCTATGACTAGTTAGTAAAAGTTGAACAATATAGCTTCGTTGTTGTCAATTTCTGACTAAAGCATAATTTGCACTCAAAGCCTGTATTCATATATTTTGCCTCCATTCTAGGACAAAGTGGCACAAAAAAATTAAGTTGAATCCACAAAAACGCGCTAGGGTAGGGGTCATTTCATAGGGGTCATCCGAAGGAGGATAATTTAGGATTGACATGCGGTCAATCCTACATTTTATAATAATGCGGTCTTTTTGACCTTTGACCTGAGTCGGGGACCATCCATTGATAAAGGGAGGGGTGCGCACCACAGGAAAAGTAAGTGGCTCGCGCAGAAAAGTAAGTGGCTCACGCAGAAAAAAAGTAAGTGTGTTTTGCAAAAAAGTAAGTGTCTTGAGCAGAAAAGTAAGTGGCTCGCGCAGAAAAGTAAGTGGCTCGCGCAGAAAAGTAAGTGGCTCGCGCAGAAAAGTACTGTAAATGCATTTAAGTTCGCGGGGATTTAATTTCGCGGTAGCGGGAAAAAGGACTTTTCGCGGTGGTTTTAATTTCGCGGTAGCACCATGCACTGTGTATCTTAATGCCCTGGAAAAATGTTCGCGGTGGTTTTGAATTCGCGGTGAAATGGCCAACGCGAAAACCGCGAACATGAATCCACCGCGAACATTTCTGCATTTACAGTAAGTGGCTCGCGCAGAAAAGTAAGTGGCTCGCGCAGAAAAGTAAGTGCCTTGCACATTGTTGCTATCGGCCACGGTAGGTCGGGGTGTAAATACGCAACCAGTTTTCAGGAACTGGTCGGGATCCAAAGTAAAAATACAGTTGTTTCTGCAGCAAAGATGAATTCTTTCGACTTTTAATAGTTCAGCAAAGTTTTACCAGTTTTAAACCAACGAAACTTGCTGCATCGTGATCGTGAAGTAAAAAGCTTGAATATAGTTGGGGGCAAAGGTTACGCGTGACGTCATCATGCGGAAGTAAAGTCAAGATGGCGGCCGATGACAACATCGCACTTTTATTTCTGTTTTAAGACGCTAAAGCTGACCAAGGTGAGCCTTTCAGTGTCTTGGGAAGCGTCTAGAAGACAGCAAGAAGGTATTTGTTTCTTTGTCTTGGACATGTCGAACTTAAGACATTGTGAATACTTTAGTTTTACCACAAACAATTTGTGTTTTTCAGGGTCAGAAAAATTGTTGCGGTAAATTATAATTTTTTGGTCTTTGTTACCTTGTTGACTGGTTAAATTTAGAATCTGAGAACGGTTCTGTTACTGCTTTTTATGATATTTTATCTTAAAACTATAATGTATTCTGTACCTGAGATTCAGTTGATCGTCAAAGCCAACAGCTTTCAGTTACGTCGGGGGTGTTGTGGGGAGGGGGGCATGATGGTGCGAATAGTTTACATCATGGGTCACAACTTCTATATAGACCAACCCCCATCAACCCACGTCCCGCCGCATCACCACATAACCAACACTTTGGGCGTCATCATCAGGAAGAAATACTGACAGCAGCAGTTGGGAGGGGCTTAGATCTTTCTGTTAACGAAACAATAATTATATTATATATAACGTTAAAGGCACCCAGAGCAGTTTTTTTAGTCTTTTCAAATTTAATTTTCAAGTCATTTTTACACACAGCAAGCTTACATAACACTATTTCATTGCATGTCGACCTTTATTGAGCAAAGATGAGATGTCGTTGGGTGGTGAGAACTCATTGAAAATCTAAGCGCTGCACGTGCCATTATTTCAAATTTTCGGAACGCATGCGAACCTTGACGCGAAAATGACCAATGCGTCCTGAACGCTTCCGGAGATGTCGTCACTTGTTCGAATAAGTTTTCGACTTGCGAACGGGCAAATCAGATTCAATTCGCCTATTGACCTCATGCGTTCTAAAGTCTCCTAAAAGTACCGACGGGAAACTGTTAGTGGCTCGATCCTGTGCTGATTTATTGTAGGTCCCAGTAAATGAAAGGGGCCGTTTGCGACATGTTTGTGCTTCCCTTTAAACGCTGACAGTACGAAATAATGATACAAATGTGCTAGAATCGTGAAGTAAATGTCAATATCGTACCGATTGTCTCATTCAGAATATTTTTAATTTCAATGCTCTAAAAACTGCTCTGGGCGCCTTTAACAGTTATGACGTTATCTGTATGATTACATCATGAAGCTGAAATTGTGTGACTCTGCATCCATTCTCAAACTGTAGTTTGATGGGTCACTTCAGTGGAGAACAAAAGAAATAAGAAGATAGAGAGAGAATCCCCATCTAACAACCCTTTTTTGTACAGGTAGCGGATGATGGGTACTGTAGGAAAAGGAAATATGGATCCTGGAGGCTTGTTTAGGTACTGCAGCAGAACTTTCAGTGTTGTTTATTTGTTTGTTTGTTTATTTAACCTGCACAGGTAATGGATGATGGGTACTGTGGTAGAAGGGGACGATGAGATCAGTATCCTGGAGGCTTCCCTAGGTACTACAGCAGTTTGTTTATTTGTTTGTTTGTTTGTTTAACCTGCACAGATAACTGATGATGGGTACGGTGGCAGAAGGGGACGATGAAATCAGCATCCTGGAGGCTGGCGCTCGTCTGGAGAACGATACCCAGCCGCTTCTGATGGACCAGTCCATGTGCAACAATGGGGAGGAGGATAGCGATGGCTTACAGGTCAGTTTGTTTACTTATTTGTTTGTTTGTTTGTTTGTTTGTTTGTTTGTTTTGGATACCCACCCTCTCCTGATGGACCAGTCCATGTGTAACAACGGGGAGGAGGATGGCAATGGCTTACAGGTCAGTTTGTTTATTTGTTTGTTTGTTTGTTTGTTTGTTTGTTTGGGATACTCAGCCTCTTCTGATGGACCAATCCATGTGCAACAATGGGGAGGAGGACTGCGATGGCTTACAGGTGTGTTTGTTTATTTGTTTGTTTGTTTGTTTGTTTGTTTGGGATACCCACCCTCTCCTGATGGACCAGTCCATGTGCAACAATGGGGAGGAGGATAGCAATGGCTTACAGGTCAGTTTGTTTGTTTGTTTGTTTGTTTGGGATCCCCAGCCGCTCCTGATGGACCAGTCCATGTGTAACAACGGGGAGGAGGATAGCGATGGCTTACAGGTCAGTTTGTTTGTTTGTTTGTTTATCATAGGGTCATGTAGCATATTAGAAACTGCAGGGTGTTCGGCCCAGAATCCAGAGGTCCTGGGTTACTATCCTGTCATGTTACTGATATGTTGTCCTTTGGTCGGAAAGACACGTTACACGATTTTTCCCACTTCACCCAGGTGTAAGACTTTTATTTATTTCATCTTGAAACAGATGGGTAGCCCCTACAACAGTGCATAGTTGATTTCCAAGGGGGCCCATCAAACATACATGTAAAATAATAAATACAGGACAAAAACGTGGTAACAATCAGTCAAACTTTGAACACCCAGGGACAACATACAGTACAGAAAACATAAAACCGGTGCGTCAAAACATACATTGTAATCAGTGTCCATACTCATGTCGAAAACGTTCCAAGGTCAAAATCAATAGGTCAAGAGATGGGGTGGAGGTCAGAGGTCAAATCATATATCAAATCATGTGTAAATCGAAAAAGACTGGGTACCTGACTTAGGTTAGGGAGGTAAGGTGGTAGGAGATTTTCTGTTTCTTGGGCAGGGTTCTAGCCAGCATCCGTCCTTTTATGGAATTGTGGTATTGGGGATGGACAAGAATTTTGCCCAATTCTTCCTCTGAGATGGACAAAAATTGGCATTCAAACTCAAAGATATTAATTGAACCAAGCTGAGTCTAACAGGAAAATTTGCCCCTCAAAGTAAAGGAAACAGAATTTCAGACTCAGAGGGTGTAAATTTCAAAATTTTCCCGGGGCATGCCCTAAGATCATTGCGCCTCGACAGGATTTCCATTCAAAATCCATGGGACTGAAAATTCAGGCTGGTTAGAACACTATCGTCTGTTTCATTTTCTGACAGATTTTTTGAAGAGCTGGGACAGTAGAACTTTGCTAGTTGTTTGACACGATTTGTCGACTTTCCCAGAATGCCTCCTACTTTGCGCTGAAGAAGGCGTTTGCGGCGCTGAAGGTTCGACTGCGGGAAGTGGAGCACGAGAACGAGAGACTTCACCGCCAGGTCAAACAGCTGGAGTCAGGCTCAGGTCAGGGTGTAACCTTTAACCTCTCAACTTTAGCCTTTCCCTTAGGAAATTGTTTTGCTGTTTGTACCATCATGGTAACTTTCTTGGGGCTGTAAAATCATCTCTATGTACAAATTGAGATTTTAGATGAAACATTATGTTTGAAAGACATAGAACAGCCCTTTGTTGGATTTCTTTTATTAAGACTAGAGGGTTGCAAAGCACAGTGACAATATCACAGTTCATTGTTACATACATATTCCCATATTCCCTTTTGTGCACATATCATATGTGAATGAAATGAAAAAATTTTCCCTATCTTGTTTGTACCATGTACTTGCAATTAGCCTAAGGGCATGAACTTACAAATAAACTTTCTCTGAATGAAACATTACAGTGTGCTTAAGACACTTCCCAAATGTTTCCTCAAGACAATTGCGTGTATGTCTAAAGCATACAACACAGTGTATTTTGTATCACATGGGGTGCCAACCCGACAGCAGGTAGGATCGCCCACAGCTTGGAGGGTGATCCAAATCCCGAGAGGGCTTGGAATACATCTTGTTGTATTCTGTGTCATTCCCACCTCAGAAAACTTTTGAATGTCTATCCAGTTGTATTGTGTTGATGTATTTGTTCTGGCTGATGTTGCAGGTGACTTCAGCGGTTCGGGCGCTCCCCGACCAGAGCTCATGCCCAGCATTAACAAGGCTTACGAAGCTTACAAGGAGAAATGTCACGAGAGTTTGCAGCTCAAGGAACAGCTCACCAAGGTCACACAGGTGGGTACAGCTTCATGGTGACCTTCACTGCAGCAACTGGTTATATTACATTTAACGACCCGTCACACTTAACCTTTACACATCTATCTGTAAATGTTGTTTAAAGCTATCTAATGCTTCAAATGTACATGACGAATACAAGTTCCTCTGCATGAATGTTTTAGGAAAGTATGTAAACTATTTGAACACATCAATCCTTGGTTGAGAACTTGTTATAGAAGGAAATGAACTCAGATGTGTCCCACGTCATAGCGTGTGCATTCCAGCAGTTAGCGGGACTAGAACTAGAGTTCGATTCTGGCTGTGTCGCTCACCCGACATGCACGCTACCAGGAAGTGTTGCAGCGAATTTTAAGCCATGGTCCACTGTTCACTGTGCGTGTGGAAAAGAGCTAGGGGAATGTCCCCAGTACAATTCGGAACCTGTAAATACTGTACATAGCGTCTGTCTTCTCTGTCATCACCAGTGAAAGACTAGCTCTTCAGTCAGTGAGTTAAAACTGGATCCATGAGTTAAAACTGGATCCATGAGTTAAAACTGGATCAAGATCGCTTTTCCTTTTCTTTCCGTTTTGTCTCTTGCAGAAGTGGCAAACAGCCGAAGGTCAACTGGAACAGCTGAGGGAACAGCTCAGCAGAGGCTGTACCAAGTGTGCTGTCCAACAGGCAGCAGGGAGCAGTGCAGGCACAGCAGAGGACCAGACAGCACAAGGCTGTTCCAAATGCAATGCCCAGGGAACAGCACAATACTATCCCAAGTGTGACCTCCAGGGAACAGCAGAGAGCTGTTCCAAGTGTGACCCTCTGGGAACAGCAGAGAGCTGTTCCAGGTGTAGTAATCATGAGACAGCACCCTCCTGTTCCAAGTGTGCTGCCGGGGAAGCAGGACAGAGCTGTTCAGACCGTTTGAAGGAACTCACACAGCACCAGATGGAAAGTTTTAGCAAGGTATTACCCTTTATACGTTTGTGAAGATTATACATCCAGGAATATAATGAATAGATGCAAGTTGAATCTCTACTTCTGGATAAATCAAATTTACTTCAGACGTTTCATTTTTATTTCACTGAAGAAGAACGACGGAGGTCGTTTGAAACGTCTGAAGTAAATTTGATTTATCCAGAAGTAGAGATTCAACTTTCATCTATTTATTTATTACCCTTTATTGTACTTTGTTGCGTTGCTTGTTCAGAAGCTTCTTGAGTTACTGATTCCAGTTCTGAACGTTTTTAAATATGTTCTGCTGACATTATATTTTGTCTGATATTTGCACCCAAACTTTTCCTATGCACCTAACTTTTTAGGTTTGGTTTTGATTTTAAGTGCTGGCTAAAACATGTAGGGGCCCATCTATGCCCCAAAATAGCCTTGTAGTGGCAGGGTGTCCTGGGGGCTGGAAATAGACCTTGAGGGGCCCCTTTTGCCAATGGGACCATAATTATTATATTAAAATAACAATGTATGTTGTGAGTAAATGAGTGTACTAGTATAGTTTTGTAGTAGTGTAACTTAACCCTTTTTTTAGCCCCCAGATCCTGCCCCCCCTCTGAGTGTCCCGGGTGGTTCGGCCCCCGCCTCCTTAGCGAGCGTTCTGCAGGAAGAGATGGACCAGACCCGGGCGGAGATGGTGCAGCTTCGCTTGCTCGTCCGGACACAGAACCAGGCGCTGAACAGGCTGCTGTCCTTACAGCCACAGGGTAAGGGTAAACTGTAGTACCAGTTGTAGTTGTAGTAGTTGTAGTAGTAGTAGTGGTAGTAGCAGTGGTAGTAGCAGTAGTAGTATCCAGTCGGACACAGAACCAGGCACTGAACAGACGGCTGTCCTTACAGAGTAAGAGTAACTTGTAAGAGTACTCCTCAGAGTAACTTGAGTATATTCACTCCCTGAAACTATGTATACCAAATTTTCACAGACCTTCCCCTCAGACTATTTTTATGTAGACCTTCCAGTGTAGCATTATTTAAGCATTGCAGCTTTGTGTGTTGATTTATGTAAAAAAAACTTCCATTCAAAAGAGTTTTTTGATGACTCAGAGCATAAAAGTTGTATACTAGAGTTACCTAATAGAATATAAAAACACATAACTGGACCAATATGAGATTCAAATTTGCCTGTATGTTTCCTTGGACTCATTTTTCAACTCAAGCACTGTGCACCCCAAATGTCAGGCTCCTTGAAAAATTCAACTTCCTTGCTATAGTTTTTCTAATGTAATGTCCTACCTGGCAATACAACCCTTTTAACTCTAGTGGATGTTTTTTATAGCCTTGAGCCCTGAGCCAGCCAGTGGTGGTAGGGAGGGTCCCCCCACCCCCGGGGACTCCGACATCGGCAGCCTGGGGGTTCAGGCGGGGGAGGAGCTGGCTTCCTACCCCCCTCCCGACAGCGCCGATCCCACGGTCAGAGGTCACGACATCACTGACCCGAGGGTCGGAGGTCACGACATCACTGACCCCATGGTTGGAGGTCACGGCGTCCACCCTGTCCAGTGTACGGATGAGTTCTCTCGGAGGAACGTTCCCGCGAACAGGAACGGCGAGTCCGAGGACCTGATGCTGTTCTCGGGTTCCACGCTCGCCAGCCGACTCACGAACCAGTTCGGCAGGACTGTGAACCCCGCGGGTGTGAGTGCGGAAAATATCGCCAGGCCGCGATATCCGGACAATTCTGGCCAGAGGCTGCAGTATCCGAATGGCATGGCCGCTGGAAGCCTCTCCAGACCACGGTATCCGCCCGCAGACGGGTACCACTGCATTGTGGGAATACCCCTGCCCACAGGGAGGCCAGAACGACCTCCGCAGGGGGCCACGTTAGAGAATCGTTTCCGCCAGCTCGGCGCCAACCAGAGCGTCCAGACCCCCATCCGGTACGAGAGGAACACCGAGTACGTCAGTCGCCATGACAACGTCGGCAGCAATGTCAACATCGCCCAACCGGAGCCGACAGACACGAATCGGTCATCGACACCGCCAATGACACAAACGCGGCAGTTTGCCTGGCTGGAGTCGGGGAAAGAAATCCCGCCACAGAACATCTACACCACACAGAACAGCTCCCAACCTGCTCACGACCTTCAACCCCAGGTCAGGGGGCACGGCGAGGTCAGGGGGCAGAGTGGAGAATGGGGTAATGAGGTCATAGTTCAGGGGTCGGCACTGGAGTGGGACCGGGAGTGCCCCATGTGTCAGCAGGTGAGAAAAGTCCATATTAATGTGTTGATTTTGTTCCACTGTAAACGACCAATTTTATTTGTCACGAGAGATGCAAGTCTGCTTGAAAGGCTGCAATATTGATGGAGCAAATCATTCACTCATTCATCCATCCATCCATTCACTCCTTCCTTCCTTCCTTCCTTCCTTCCCCAGGTGTTCCCAGATGACATCCTACAGGAAGTGTTCGTTCAGCACGTCAACGCTCACTTTGAAGAGGAGGAGGCGCGAGACGACGGCTTCGAACTCTTCCAGATGTAGAGGTGCGAAAGTGAAAGTTTTGGAAGAAGGTGAAACTTTTACTTTCAGGATGCTTTCAAAGGCTTCTAGATGTAGTCTAAGTAACGAAAATGAAAGTTTTGGAGGAAAGTTTCACTTTCTGGATCGTTTCACACTCTTCCAGATGTAGAGGTGTGAAAGTGAAAGTTTTGGAAGAAAGCGAAAGTTTCACTTTTAAGATGGTTTGGAACTCTTCTAGATGTAGTGTAAGGAATGAAAGCAAAAGTTTCACTTTTAAGATGGTTTGGAACTCTTCTAGATGTAGTGTAAGGAATGAAAGCAAAAGTTTCACTTTTAAGATGGTTTGGAACTCTTCTAGATGTAGTGTAAGGAATGAAAGCAAAAGTTTCACTTTTAAGATGGTTTGGAACTCTTCTAGATGTAGTGTAAGGAATGAAAGCAAAAGTTTCACTTTTAAGATGGTTTGGAACTCTTCTAGATGTAGTGTAAGGAATGAAAGCGAAAGTTTCACTTTTAAGATGGTTTGGAACTCTTCTAGATGTAGTGTAAGGAATGAAAGTGAAAGTTTCACTTTTAAGATGGTTTGGAACTCTTCTAGATGTAGTGTAAGGAATGAAAGCGAAAGTTTCACTTTTAAGATGGTTTGGAACTCTTCTAGATGTAGTGTAAGGAATGAAAGCAAAAGTTTCACTTTTAAGATGGTTAGGAACATTTCCAATTGAAATGAAATGAGTCTAATGAATGAATGTGAAAACTTTTGCAAGAATTAAGGGAAATTTTCATATTCAGGATGGTTTCACACTCTTCTAGATGTAGAGGAGTAAAAGTGAAAAGTTTTGGAAGAAAGGCGTCTTCAATTCTGCATCATTCTTTTTTCAGATCTCAGAACCAACAGAGCAGAAGCCATAGGGATATGTTTTACAGGACGATTATACAAAATTTGACTGTCATTGTATGTAATATACTATAGATATATTATCAAACTGTTACTTTTAGAACAGGGGCACTCTGTTGTGATTCTGAGATTTGAGTTAACTGTAAAATAAGGACATTTTAAGGTGAAAATACAGCAAGTAGGTTGTATAAAAGCAGAGAGCAGGAGGCCAATATGACTCCATAAAACCAAGTGCACTAAAGCTGGTCCTCGTGCTTTGTTTTTAGTACGTTTTTTTCCGGTCAAGAATATTTTTGAAAATAAAGCTGAAAACCAACATATGCTGATTTCAAAATGTAATACTGTTTATAGACTGAAAATATTGAAATTTGAAACCTCCGTCAGTTGACTGGATATCCCTAAACCCCCTCTTTTCTTAAAGGCACCCAGAGCAGTTTTTTTAGTCTTTTCAAATTTAATTTTCAAGTCATTTTTACACACAGTAAGCTTAAATAACACTATCTCATTGCATATCGAACTTTATTGAGCAAAGCTGAGACGTCGTTGGGTGGTGAGAACTCATTGAAAATCTGAGCGCTGCACGTGCCATTATTTCAACGCACGAGAACATGACCAATGAATCCCAAACGCTTCCGGAGATGTCGTCACTTGTTCGAATAAGGTTTCGATTTGCAAACGGGCGAATCAGATTCAATTCGCTCGGTGACCTCATGCGTTCGACAATCTCCGAAAAGTACCGACGGGAAACCGTTAGTGGCTCGATCCTGTGCTGATTTATTGAAGGACCCAATTAATCAAAGTGCTGAAAGTACGAAATAATTATACAAATGTGCTAATATGTTGAAGTAAATGTCAATATCGAACCGATTGTCTCATCCAGAATATTTTTAATTTTATGCTCTAAAAACTGCTCTGTGCGCCTTTAAATAACAGAATGATATAGGTTACCCAACGGATAAAGGTAACCTGGATGTCTAATCTCGTTTGACATAGCCGCTTTAAAGTTAGAGGCACTCCTGCTAGAAAACTCCTTTAATATCATATAATTTTTGTATGGTCTGAAAAAATTTTTGTCATTTATGTAAAAGCCAGATGAAACATTACATTAGGTACATATCTGAGAGTAGGTAACGCTAGTTTACCTTTATCCGTGAGGTAACCTATATCCGTTGCTTTCAAAAATGAGCATTTAGGGATATGAAGTCGAGGGATGATAGGGTCAAACTACAACATTTTGAATGTATCACAACTTGAAGCCACTGTCCGACCAGGTGATATCCCTTCATAATACAGTGTTGGTGAACACAACGAATATAGATTACCCTGCAGATATTAAAAGGTGAATTAGCGTTACATATGAAATGTATCAAATGGAGAAAACTGTTGTAATTTTGAGGAGCAAATATTATGCCAGGTTGTAACCACATGATATGTGGGATCACAGGTACTATTGTTCAGCAAATTTGTACAGTAATCGCAAAAATAGGAATTCCAAAAACTGCGAGACATCACTTGTACAGCAGGACCTGGTGTATTATAAATAAGAGCATCGAATGGTGCCATGTTTGCAAAATGAATAAACCTTGTAATCTGACGAAAGTGGCTAGGATTTGTGAAGTGTCCTTGCTATAGTCATAAGTAGGGCTGGGTATCGGTACAGCGTACAAAACCGGTTTTCCTCATTGGACCGGTCCAGAAAAACCGGCCCTGAAAAAATTAGGTGGACCGGATGTTGGACCGATTAGAAAATTAACAGATTATTTCATCAGGCATTCACACGTTTTGGCGCTTGCAGGTGGAAGAGAATAACAAGAGTGAAGTAGAGTAGAGTTTATAGTAATTTCTACCAAGTTTTACAGCCAATCGTACAGGTGCAGTTAGCGTTGAAGGATTTTAAAACGCCAGTGTAAGTCTAATTCTCCACCAAACAGATTTCTTTGTAGTGAAATGGACCATTGGTATGAGTCATACTGCATCAGGTTCAGGTCCGGACCTGTACCAGTCCTAATCCTCTGGACCTGAACCGGACCTGGACCTGAATTTTCTGTACCGGTACCCAGCCCTAGTCATAAGTGATTAGTGGAGAAGGTAGCGTATTTAAAATGGTCCAGTTTGCACAACAGCCAGCCTGCACTACACAGTCTGTCCACAAGGTGGCGTTAGTGGAGTAAGCTGCCAAGGCTTCTGTAAGTAATACTGTAAATGCAGAAATGTTCGTGGTGGATTAATGTTCGCGTTTTTCGCAGCGGCCGCTTCACCCCGAATTTTAAACCGCAAACATTTTTCCATAACAGTAAGAGACTACAATGCATGGTGCTACCGCGAAATTAAAACCACCGCGAAAAATCCATTTTCCCGCTACCGTGAAATTAAATCCCCGCAAACTTAAATACATTTACAGTAGACCTTCTGCACAAAAACTGTGGTTCTAAAACGTTCACAGTTGAGGTCTTTTTTCAACTACAACCTCTTTAACTGGATAACGTAGAGTTACTTCCGGACGTATCGAGTGACATCTGTCACTCTTCTTCAGGGTTGAACAAGTTTTCTAAAATCCACTTGTCCTATCGGGCAAGCACATAAAAAATGTACTTGCCCGAACCAATTTTTCACTTGCCCAAAATTCAAATGTCACTGTTACTAGTATATGCATTTTCACTTCCAGCAATGGAATTCTCTGTAGACAATTGCTTGATGTCATGACTGTAAAAAGTATCAAAATTGCACTAAAATCAATGGAAAAATCTTACTTGCCCGATCAGACAAGTGGGGTAGGTCATGCACTTGCCCGAACAGCACTTTCACTTGCCCTGGACAATAGGGCTAGTGGACTTGCTTATCCCTGCTTCTTTGGGATTGCTAGAAATCATTCATTCATTCATTCATTATTCCACCCACAACAAATTGAAAACACACTGAAAACTAATTGTTCTTGTTCAAAGTGTAATTACATGGAAGTGCATCAGTAATTGACGTTCTCCTGCACGTGACGTTCACAGACAGTTAATGTATTCATTGTCTTGACTTTAATTTACTCGAGTAGGAACTTTTGCTAGCACATAATGATGTATGGTAGACTTGGCCATTTTGACTTTTTTGTTTGGGGGAGGGTGGAGACTACAGGATGTATAGCTACTTGAAATTAATGTCCATAGATGCCGGAAGAATTTAAAAACAAGAAAAGCAAACAGAACCCGAGGGTATGTTACTATATGGACATAAACTTCCAGATACAGTCTGAAACCTATTTGGAACTTGATATTGAAATCACCCCTCCAACCGCAATGGTCTGATCCTAACTGCCAAATGAGAGGCTTGATTCGCACATGTGCGAAGCCTCGTGTGTGGGATTTGATATAACCATGCATAAGGAGTGGGCAGGACTAAATGGGAATAGTGGGAACTTGTCTGGTTATCGGTTGTGGCCACATCAGACCCACCTGTTTATGTCCGGCGGCATGCTGTCAATGACCATCTGGTGAATTAGTTTGGTATCGCCAGAGAGTCATTGAATTTCAAAATCATAATTAAGAGACGTCGGAGATTTTTTTTGACAGAAAATCTCAACTGTCCCATTGCTCAGGGCATTGTGACCTGCAAAAATAGACTGGTCTCCAAAGATTGTCGCGCAGTGATTGAGAGAACACTGGCCATGTTCTTGCTGGAAATGTGCTTTTGAGCTTGCAGACACGTTTGGTGAGTTCTTTCTCTTTTTGTGTGGCAGCTGTAAAAAATACTTTTAACCCTTGGCACACTAAAGTAGCCGTATGTGCACCAATTTTCTGTTGGTTAAGGTGGTAGGCAGCTGAGAAAAGGTTAAAAAGAATGTCCAGTCCTAATATGGCAGAAGACATTGCCTCGTCCGTGGTGCCAGGGGTGACTGTGAAGCAGTTCTCACGAGACAGCGTAAGTCCAGCAGTTTCGGAGCCCCGGAGCCTCGGCAGGAAAACTGCCCGGGAAAGGGACAGTGATGGGTACAGGGGGGATGATGAGCTGGAAGATACAGAGGAGGAGGAGAAGGATGTTGATGATGATGATGATGATGATGGCATGTCTGAGAAAAGTGATGCTGACCGTGGAGAAACACCTGGTAATGTCCACGTCGAGGCGTTTGCCGCTGCTTTCATCGGAAATGATGACATGACGCTCATCAAGAATCGGGCAAAAGAGATGCGAAGAAGAAGCCCTCTTCGGAAAACAAAGGGACTGGCAAGAGGACGCAGTGATATCTCCACCTGCTTAGCAACAGCGTGCGGGACCTCCCCTAACACTGCCAACACTCCAGCCTCTGTGGATGATGTCACCATCACACCAGGTCTTGGCACTCCATCGGAAACCCTTCCTCCGAATCCCACAAGCTCTGGACACGCCCGGGACCCGAACTCTGAACACGCCCGGGACCCAAACTCTGAACACGCCCGGGACCCGAACTCTGGACACGCCCGGGACCCAAACTCTGAACACGCCTGGGACCCAAACTCTGGACACGCCCGCGACCCAAACCCCACCTACAACCAGGACACCCGAAACCCGGAGCTGCAAAACGCTCGGAACCCGAACCCCATGTACCCCCACACGGAGCCGAGGCATGAGCCAGATGTCACCCAGGAACCAGAAGCTGTGGGACAGGACAACCCAGGCTTCGTGGGTCAGGACAACCCCAGCTTCGTGGGTCAGGACAACCCCAGCTTCGTGGGTCAGGACAACCCAGGCTTCGTGGGTCAGGATAACCCCAGCTTCGCAGGTCAGGACAACCCAGGCTTCGTGTCGAACTCACCTGGGTACCAGGAGGATGCTGGGTACCAGGAGGATGCTGGGGAGCAGGAGGATGATAGGTATTCTTTATTCCTTTAACATTTTAACTATTGATATAACTGTTGCGTAGCGAGTAGCAGCAGATGCTAATGGATCCTGAATAACTGTAGGTGAAACACTGAGCCCTTTATACACAGTTCGGAAACTTGATTTCAGTCAACCTTATCTTCGTAAGTACTTGTCAATTTCATTGTTTTATGATAATCATTGGAAGGCATATTTAGTGCTGTTTGCCATTTGATAATACATGCACGGGTTGGTATCAGGGTTATATATATGAGTGTCAATGTCATGAATGAGTGGAGGAGAAAAAGTGCGTAAATTTCCCTTGATTTTTTGTCCGCTGTTTTTTTCTTTGTAATGATTGGCATCAATGTCCTTCATCAGTAGATAGCCTGTACATTTGCTTTTAAAATGATACCTCATTAGCTAAATGAATGCTTTTCTATGCCCCAAGCACAAATCCAGGTTCCCATGGGAACCGGGAAGAAGCCCGTGGCGTCCCCCGTCCACCCGTGCGCGATGCTGACGCCTCCATCCAGCCGTACGCCGTGCGGTACAGGGAAGACGATGACGTCATCACGCCGTACGCCGTTGCCTACATGGGCCAGGATGATTCGGATTCGTGCAGCTCCAAGCGGACAGACAGTACCGCAACCTCCAGTAACAGTACCTCAACCAGTACCGACTTCGACGGGGGCTATCCTGGTAAGTTAAAAAAAAAAGTTAAAGTCCTTCCCGCGCCTGATGGCGCATAGGGCGGCGCCCATCTCCATTTCAGTAGCCCTTGGGCCCGACAAGGCAATTACTACATCAGGGGGCTAGTCCACTGGTAGTGGTGTGTGTTCAACTTCCATACTCTTTCCCGAATGCTGAGTGCTAAGCAGAGAAAGCAGCATGTACCATTTTTATAGTCTTTGGTATGACTTGGCCGGGATCGAACTCACGACCTACCGAATGCAAGGGGAACACTCTACCCACTAGGCCATTGTACCGGTCTTGCAAGTACCTGGACTTATCCTGGTAAGGCTTCATTCATTCATTCATTCATTCATTCATTCATTTCCACTCGGGCCCGGCCGGGATTTTTTTAAAGGAGGGAAAAATTAAAATGTATACCTAGAAATATACACTTATTCTGCCCATGAATCTAAGTGTTGACAGTTTGTGTATTTTGATGTCTTTCATATCATTCTTTTCCCTCCCAAAATTTAAAGCTGCCTGGCTGGGCCCCGGTTCGGAAATGTGACCTAAGCATTAGGCTACGTCACATTTCCAAACCGGGACCCAGCTGGGCACTTCAAGCTTTTGGGAATGAAAAAATATGATACAAAGGACATCAAACTACACAAGACGTAAAGAGAATAGGCATGTGCGTTATTTGTGAATATATACAATGTATATAGACTTATATGTTTATTCTTTTTGTGTCTGCAAATAGCCCTGCCAGGCCCCGGTTTCGATTGTGACATGTTTGATTGATT